>PVJC01037621.1:0-17109 GCA_004026665.1 Murina feae
AAAAATTAAGCATTTGATGGGGACCAGAGGTACTGACTCTATTTATTCTCATGACTTGGATTTTGCTCCATTTGGAGAGTGGGGTGAGCCAGGCAGTGTATGGGTGGGAGTGATTTGGGATGTGGACCTGGCAAGTTCTCAGTTCCCATGTGTGTCTAGTTACCTGGTCACAAGGAGTAGTGAATGCCTGACTCACAGGGAGGATTCTGCAATTGTCATCTATGCTGGCTGCTCACAACCTGTTACTAGGGCAAGTGGCAATGCTTGCCTGGGACAGATGGTCTGGTGAGAGACTCTTAGCATGTCAGGGCTGCAAGACTTTTCCAGAAACCACTCCCCTCACTCAGACCTGGCAGATGGGGGCCCAGAGCAGGGAAGGGATTCACTCAGGGTCACCTAGGAAACCAGGGGCTGTGGCAATTCTCCTAAAGTCGCCCTGCAAATATTTCACCCCTGACCTGTCACGGGCCCCACACGTATGCTGCCATTTGAGTGAGTGGGAGTCTCCTGTGGACCCGACCACCTGGGTTACCTGGTGGAGGTACACAGCCCCCCTGCACCCTCCATGGAAGCCCAGCCCAGAGCCGGGCTGCTTCCAGGGTGTTCAGGACGACCATCCACCAGGCGGGCAATAGCTAGGCAGCCTCCTGTCCTTGACCTGGTGCATCTGAAATTGCCAGGATGAGGAGAGGAGCCAGGCCTTCTCACTATACATGATCCTGACAGGCTTAACTGAGCCCCAGGGCCCCGCTCGTGACTTCCTACCTACTCAACATCTTCTCTTTCATAACAGCAGCTTTGCTCAGGCACAGAGCTCCCAGGCCACAGCTCTGTGCGAAGCTCTGGCTGAACCTGAGTATATTTCTCTCCCTCCCCACCCTCCACCCCTAGGTGCTCCCAAGATGCCATGTCAGCCCATGTGCTCTCTGAGCTCTTTTCTATCAGAAAGGAGAGCATTCCTCTCAAGATATCTGAAGATTGCCTTTACCTAAACATCTACACTCCCGCCGACTTGAGGAGGAAGAGCAGGCTGCCGGTAAGGTGTGCGTTCCGTGTCAGAGGGATCTCCTGCTATGGACTGGGGAAGAGGAAGGCTGTGAGGGTGGTAGTGTCCCAACCGCAGCTATTTCCGGGTCCCCGAGCTTCCTTTGCTCACTTCAGCCAGGCCAAGTGACCCCAGGAAACACACGTTTTCCATCCCTCAGTTTCCCTCGGGCATAGTCGAGGTGCCTCCCGGTGACTTTGCTGTACATCTGTGACCTATCGTCAGTTCTTTCCACGTTCTCTCATGCGAACAGAGGGACAAGCGTGACTACTCATAGTTGCAAGGTTAGGAGTCTGATTCCTGGAGAAGCTGAGGCATGCTTTCCAGTCAAGTTAGATCTTGAAGGAACCTCACAAAGAAGCCAACACCCCAATCCTCCCTTTATAGACAGAGAAATCTGAGGGCAAGGCCAGCTAGTCAGGTTGGCATGACCAGGGCAGGGTGTTCTAAAAAATCAAGCCAATGGGTGGTCCTTGTAAGCTGCAAAAATCCTGCTCTGACCAGTGTCCCAGGGTGGCACAGAGGTGTGGAGGCAGCGCCGGCGGCAGTCCAAGAAGCAGTGTCCTTTGTCTTTGCCTAAACATCTGAGATGTTTTTGAGCTAATTTCCCTCCTTAATGTCTTTGTCTGGGGCCATGTCCCAGTGAGTCAGCATTTATTCAATATGCAGAGGCCCAGAGATGGGCAGCCAGAGGTGGGGCTGGGTCTGCTGGGGGCAGTCCCTGGGGTGCAGAGGGAGGGATGTGAAGAAGAGATACCACTGGGGGCCTGGGTGCTTCTTGAGATAGTCATTCACACATGAGAGGAATTTAATTCACTGCACAAGAGGTGACTAATGATGCTGAAATCCAAGGGCTGCCCAGGCAGAGTGTGCTGAGTGGGGTGAGGGACCCAGACATGAGGATGATGGGAGTGTTTGGGGGAAGATGACCCCCTTGGGCTTGGCTGTTCCTGTGATGCTGTTCTCAGCATGAAGAGCCTTGGGAGCAGGCAGCACTGGGGCTGGAGAGACAGGCAGGGCAGCCAGGTGCATGGGTGGGTGGTGGCCTGGCCCCAGCTGGGGGAGTGGGGAGGAGAGAGATTGCTGTCCCACCTTTGCTGGGGGCTGATGAGCTTCAGAGAACAGCCTCCTTGAGTCCTGATCAACAAGACAACCCTTCAAGGTCCTTCCCAGCTCTGCTTCCTACCTGTGACCTGTGTGGTTGCTTCCTCCCTGCCCAGGTGATGGTGTGGATCCATGGAGGTGCTCTGTTGGTGGGCGAGGCATCATCCTATGATGGGCTGGCCCTCTCTGCCCATGAAAACGTGGTGGTGGTAACCATTCAGTACCGCCTGGGCATCTTGGGATTCTTTAGGTAAGATATTGGACTCCACACTGTACCTGGGCCCTTGAAGTGAGGGTGGCAGGACCAGGTCTGGTCATGTCACATGAGATTCCCTAGGATGGCATCTAAATCCCTTCATAACTGGGCTCCACACTCCCTCTCATTTCCCAACCACACTGGTCCACCTGCTTCTAAGCTTTTGCATGTGCTGTCCCCTCTGCCTCGAATGCTTGTTCTACTTGACCCACTCCTATGCATCCCGTAAGGCCCACCTCAAATGTTCCCCCTCTGAAATGCTCACCTCCTTTTTACCTGTGCTGCCACAGCACATGGCACGACTCTAATGACAGCATCACAACAGTTAGAGCGGCAGGTTCAACACCTCACCTCTCATGGGAAAGGAGGGAAGGGCAGACTTGGGCGGGAGTTCGGTGAATGCTTCTGGGTAACGGAACATGGGGCTGGAGCTGGGAGGTGTCAGAGCATCTGATTCCAGAGGAAAACCCTCCCAGGAAGAATGTCGGGTCACTCGCCCCATTTCCTTCTACATTTGGCACATGTATGAGCCAAGGCTAGAGTCTTCTCCATGGAGTCTATATGTGGACAGGAGCCAGGGTTCCTTAGGGCAGAGTTACTGGTAGGTTTTCTCCATGCACAGCCCCAGGACCTTGGACCCTGTGATGGCTGATTGAAAGGCTGGAGGTGGGTGGACACTCACTGGAAAAACCTATAGGGCTGGAGTCATGTCCCAAAATGCAATGCCTTCATTGAGAATCTTCATCTCTTCCCCTCGTCCCCCTGACTGCCCATTTCTCTGCTCCCCGTTACATTAAAACTGCTCCATCAGCTCTCCTTGCCTTCTCTCCTTCCAGTCTCTCCTTTCCCCACACCAGTCAGGTTTCTGCTCCTACCACGCCACTGGACTGTTCTGGTGGAGAAGGTCTCCAATGACCCAGCTCTGGGCCCAATCTTGGCAGCGTCTACACATGACCCCTCACACCCCTTTGAAATACTTCCTTCTCTTGGCTGCATGTTCTGCATTCACACTTTTGTTCACTGAACCCCAGGCCTTTGCACGTGCTATCTCTGTCACCTGGAATTCCTTTGTTTGGATATTTTCAGGGTTCTTGTGCTCATTCACTCAGATCTCTACTCCGATGCGCTGCCTCTGAGAGGTCTAACCTAGACATCTGATCTCAAATAAGACCCCACTGCCCACCCCTGCCTTTTTCCTGACCCTGTTTTATTTATCCCAAGAGCATTTTTGCTGACTGGTGTTATGTTCCTATATGTACCTGTTTATTTATTGATCTCTAGTGTGAGCTCTGTGTAGAGATTTTGCCTATTTTGCTTCAGGCTCTTAGAACAGTGCTTGGCACATAGCAGATACTCAGTAAGTACCTGCCAGGTGAATGAATGGAGAG
Organism: Murina feae; assembly: GCA_004026665.1. NCBI lineage: Eukaryota > Metazoa > Chordata > Mammalia > Chiroptera > Vespertilionidae > Murina > Murina feae. The sequence goes on from PVJC01037621.1 coordinate 3,794, forward strand.
CCAAACAAACAATGCTGCAGGCATGGAAGGCAGTGAGCACCTCTGCGTCTGGGCTGTGGAGGGCTCACCTGGAGCCCCAGCCCAAGCTATGGTCCTGGGAATCCTGCCATGATGACTCTACCCTCTTTCCTCCACTGTTCTCTTACCCACAGCACAGGAGATGAGCACAGCCGGGGCAACTGGGGTCACTTAGACCAGGTGGCGGCGCTGCGCTGGGTCCAGGAGAACATTGCAAACTTTGGAGGGGACCCAGGGTCCGTGACCATCTTCGGAGAGTCCGCGGGAGGTGAAAGTGTCTCTGTTCTTGTAAGTGTTCCTGGCCCCGATGTGGGTACAGATGGGCTCCCTGGGAGACCTGCCGACCTTTATATATAAGACCTGGGTTCAAGGCTGGCCCTCCTCTGCACAGAGCAGATAGTGGAAAGCTAATGGCCCAACTCTCCCCTGGGAGCTCAAGGCTCCTCTAGCATCCTGGGGCCATCATAATCCCCAACCCCGGCCTGCAACATTCCTCCTGACTTGGTTGAGTTCCTAATCCCTTCTCCACGAGGAGTCTCTTCACTTCTCCTGGGGAGTGGGGGTGGGTATAAATTATGAAGAAGAGGAGGCAGCTGTGAGAGTTGGGCCGAGTGTCGCTGTGTGGTCTACAGTAAGATGTACATGTTAGCATCCCATGAGCACTCACTGAGAACAGGTGGTCTTGTGGTTTGTCCACACCCATGAAGGAGGACAGCAGTCTCTGTGAACTCAGGAGGGAGCTGGGCTGGAGGAAGCAAGTGAGAGGGGGGAGGGATGGGAGGGTGGCGTGAGGGTGGGGATGGGACAGGGGACAATGGGACACAGACGCACCTGGGAGCCTGGTGTGGGAGATGGGGCTGGAGAGGACACGGGGAGAGTCAAAGACGGAGAACCAGATGAGAAGTCGCTGGCAGCTGCCAGAACCCCTCCAGCTGCCTCACAGCAGAGCAGAGGGTCAGCGCTGCTACCATATTTTAAAACACGTTTGCTTTCATAGTTAAATGCTCAGAGGAAGCTTTTATATTTTGTGAAATGGAGAAAAATGAGAAGTACAGATAAACCCAAGGAAAAAAAGAAGGTCATCTACAACATTATTACCCAAGGATTGTCACCATGGACATGTTGACACTTAGTTTTTTAGTCTTTTTTTGATGACTCACCCTGTCATCTGTCTATCTATCTATCTATCTATCTATCTATCTATCTGTCATTTATCTATGATTTTTAATATAAAAACACTTCCTTAACATTACAATCTAACATAAATATTTTTCTCACCTTGAAGTACTCTCCCATAATTTTTTTTTATACTATTCCATGGTAAGAATTAAAATGTAGCTCATTTACTCCATGCCATCATGTTGGAACCTGGGGTCACTGCCCGCTTTCCCCGTTATGCGCAGCATGGGCACCCCTAGACATGACTACATGCCTCCAGGATCACTTTTCTTAGCGTGAGGTCTCAGGAATGGAAATGTAGACTCAGAACTCTGTCTGGAAAGTGTCACCAGGAATTGCCAAACTGTCTTTCAGAGACTATTGATGGTTAGAAAAGCGTGTGGCATTGCCACCTACTTCCTGTTGTGTTCCTCACTCTGTGCCCTTGGCACTTTCCAGCTGAGGTTTTCTTACAGAAACAGGGTCTCAGGGTCAGCCTGGGGAACAGGCCAGGCGAGGCCCTGTTATGTCCACTGAGTCCAGGGGAATAGGCCAGGATGGAGCTAGGGAAGCTCTTGAAGACCCCTCCCCGTGAGCCTCAGCTCTCTCCATCTCTGCTCCCCTCCCAGGTGTTATCTCCCCTAGCCAAGAATCTCTTCCACCGTGCCATCTCCCAGAGTGGTGTGTCCCTCACTGCTTCCATGATCCAGAAAGACATCAAGGGCACAGCTCAGGTAGGTCTCAAGCGGGGTGGCCCTTTCCCCCCATTTTGCTCTGCTCCCCTAGAGTCGTTAGGGGCCTATATTGCCATGGGGTTCAGCTGGCACCCCCAAGTCATCCAGAAGAATGGCTGAGTGGAGGAGCGAGGAGACACCTCACCCTCCCTCCCAGTTTTACTGCTGAGCAATGTGGGCAGAGAGCAGATGCCCCTCACCAAGGTCAGCAAGGCATCAGGGCAGAGCCGGAACTCGGGCTCCTGAGGACCACACTACCCAGACTGTGCACGGTGGGCTGCCGGGCCGAATGTGGGGAGTGGACTGTCATCTGTCTTGTCTCACGGAGGCCTGAGTTTGGGGGACCCCCGCCCCTTGCCACATATGGGCCTGGAGTGGTTTCTCCCCTAGGGGCCTTGTGACTAGAATGGGTTCCTGGAGAATTTATTCACCAATTCATTTGTTCCCTCAACCAATAATTTGTCTAATATACATGTGTTTTTTTTATTGATGCCAGAGATGAAGAGAGAGAGAGAGAGAGAGAGAGAGAGAGAGAGAGAGAGAGAGATGGAAACATCAATGATGAGAGAAAATCATTGATCAGCTACCTTCTGCAGGCCCCACCCAGGGGATTGAGCCTTCATCCCAGGCATGTGACCTCCTAGTTCATAAGTCGATGCTGGACCAGTGAGCCACGCTGGCTGGGCAACATATAATTTTGATACAGTCAGACACCTAGCAGCCTTGTGCGGCTCCCATTCTAATGGAGGAGACGGATTAATGACTACATAATCACACAGTTATACAACGTCAGCCGTGGCAGGAGCAGGAAGGGGAGGTACTTAACATCATGACAGAGTTCAACGGGAGCCCTTAGTGCAGGGTGCAGAGGGAAAGGCTTCCTGAAGAAAGTGATCAGTAAGGTGAGATCCCCAGGATGAGCAGTAACCTGCTTGGTGAGGAATGAATGTCCTAGGAAGCAGGAGCAACAGGTGCAAATGTCCTGTGGCAGGAGGAAGTGTCTTGAGTGAGAGCTAGAGAAAGGCTGGTGAGGCCAGAGCAGAAAGAGCAGAGGGAACTTGGAATGAGCTGAGGTTGGGGACGTTGTGATTTCTGCAGAAAATTGCTACCTTATCCGGGTGTAAAACCACCACCTCGGCGGTCATGGTGCACTGCCTGCGCCAGAAGACAGAGGATGAGCTACTGGAGACATCGCTGAAGATGGTAGGTGCCTCCCTTCTCTTCCCACAGAAGCCCCACACTCCTCCCCATCCCCCCATCCGCCTTCCCCCACACTGGGAACTTGGCCTCAGTCTTTATCAACTCAGCTGTCCCCTTATCCCAGAAACACTGCCTGGGACAGGGTCTTCCCTCTCTGGAGTAATGGCACCCCTCAACCTAAATAGGGATTTCTTTTCTTCCCTTTTATTATGAAGCTAGAGGCCCAGTGCACAAAAATGTGTGCACTCGGGAGCAGGGGAGGGGGTCCCTCACCCAGGCCTGTGCCCTCTCACAGTCGGGGACCCCTTGGGGGATGTCCACCTGCTGGCTTATGCCTGCTCGCCGGGGGATCAGCCTAAGCTGGCAGTCAGACATCCCTCTGGCAGCCTGGGAGCAGTCAGGGGATGTCCACTTGCCAGTGGGGAGCAGGCCTAAGCTGCAGTCAGACATCCTTTGTGCTGTTGAGAAGGCAGGAGAGGCTGCCACCACCACCGCTGTACTGGCAGCCATCAGCCTGGCTTGTGGCTGAACAGAGCTGCCCCAGTTGGAGTGTACTGACCACCAGGGGCAGCTCCTGCATTGAGCGTCTGCCCACTGGTGGTCAGTGTGTGTCATAGTGACCAGTCATTCCCAGTGGTTCTGCTGTAAGGGTCAATTTGCATATTACCCTTTTGTTACTTAGGATACCTGAAATGTTAGCAAAGTCAAACACTAACATAATGATCACTAGTATAATAGTCCTCCAGCTTGGTCAAAATGTGCAATGGTGCCATTCTTGTTTTCAGAGATATTTTTTAAAAGAAATTAGACACTGTTTACTCCTACAGGCACAAACAACAGAAATCCTCGCCAGCTCTCCCCTCCCTGACCCACAGCTAGACCCTGAGCTCATGCCCAGGGGAGCCAATGCCCTGCCCACTTCCTCTTGGCCAGTCAGGGTGGCACCTGGAGGGAAAACCTGATACCTTGGTGGGCAGCTGACAAAGACAGGCCTTTCTCCCAGAAAGCCTCTCACCCACATTCTCTGCCTTTGTTTTCACAGAATTTTCTCCATCTTGACTTAGAAGGAGACCCCGGAGAGGTAAGACCTTTGGTTTCTGGATCACACATTTCAAATCTTGACACCTTTAAGCTCCAGTTGAAGATGAATGAAAGACTTCTCCCTGTGGATGCATAGTCACTCCTTGTGTTTATATTGCTGAGGCCCAGAGAGGGGCAGTGACTTGCCTGGGTAACACAGCCAGGAGGACCAAATGTCGGACCAGAGCCTGTTCCCAATACTCCCAGTCCAGTGCTCTTAGTCACTAACTATATGTCTCCTGGGCCCAGTCTATATGCTTCCTCCCTCCTTCCCTCCTTCCCTCCTTCCCTCCCTTCCTCCCTCCCTCCCTCCCTCCCTCCCTCTCCCCTTCCTTCCTTCCTTCCTTCCTTCCTTCCTTCCTTCCTTCCTTCCTTCCTTCCTTCTTTCCTAGTAGTTTTTTTAAAAAGTTATGTTTTTATTGATTTCAGAGAGAAAGGGAGAAGAAGAGAGAGAAAGAAGCATCAGTGATGAGAGAGAATCATTGACCAGCTGCCTCTTGCACGTCCCACACTGGGGACTGAGCCTGCATCTCAGGCATGTACCCTGACTGGAAATCAAACTGTGACCTCCTGGTTCATAGGTCAGCACTCAGCCACTAAGCCAGGCTGTTTAGGCTCCACCCTTTCCTGTTTTTATTTCCTGCTCCCAGTGGGAGAAGGCTACACTAGAAACTTCCACTTGGGGAGAGGGAGGTAACTGCATTAGGGTTCTCAGGAGCCTTCATGGTGGAGCCCAGATCTCCTGCAAGGCTGCGGGGCTGATTAGCCATTATGTGCAGGGTCACCAGGAAGGGAGACAGGAACTGCAGTTCTGAGGACACAGCCCTCCTCCCAGCCACGCAGGATACTCCAACAGCGTCCTCCCCTCTCCTTCCTCCTCCCTTCCCACCTTCCAGAGTGCCACCAGGCTCCCATGCTGTTACCTCTGCAAAGTCTCCCAGTCCTGCCCCCTCTGCTTTCTCTCTGGGGACAGTAGCACTTACCCTAGAAGGTGTCTTGAGGATTGAATGAAATGCATCCAGTCATTCAGCAAAGATTTATTAGCACTGAGTATTATGTGTCAGGGCCTGAGTGTTGAGTATGGAGTGGGGCGGGACGGGGGGGATTGGAGGGGTAGGGAAGGGATAGAAGTGACTCAGGCAAAGAAACAGACACAACCCTGGGCCTCTAGGAGTGAGGAGAGAGAAAAGTAAACAAATAAAATATGGAGAGTGTTTGATGATGGCTAGTGTTTCGGAGAAAAGGAAACTGGGAACTGGGATGGAGTTTAATGGTGGATTTAGTGTACACAGTGGGATTTGGGAGCGGTAGCTCAGGTCCACTAACTCGGAGTCCACAGTGACTTTACAGAGCATAACCACCGTGAATAATGAGAATTGACCGTCACCAGAGAGGCACATGATAGATAGACATAAACTTCAAGCTGAAAGTTTTATATAAAATACAAATGTTAACATATTTTTACATATTTAAATTTGATGGAGACCCTCCCCCCCCCCCCCATCAACTGCCCACTGCTAATCCCTTGGGGACCAGTTCTGCCCTCATGGGTCACAGACTTAGCTGCTTTGTTAGGACCCTGAGCTCTGTGCCACTGCCCAAGGCACACAGGTGTGTGGTGCTGGCTTTGCTCAGAAGTGGTGTGACCGGGGAGGCAGCATAGACACTACCTCCTCTTCCCAGAGCAAGCCCTTCATGTCCTCTGTGGTCGATGGAGTGCTGCTGCCGAAGATGCCAGAGGAGCTTATGGCTGAAAAGCAGCTCAACTCTGTTCCATATATCGTCGGAATCAACCAGCAAGAGTTCGGCTGGATTCTTCCAACGGTGAGCCTGCATGGGCCTCTGAGACTCGCCTCTACGCCCATCCTACCAGCCTCCCATCTCTGGTCGCAGGATCTCTTCCTTCTACAAACTGCCCCCCTCACCCCACCTCCTCCCCGGTACTATGTGTCCAGGGCAGCTGTTTCCTTTGCACGAGTTGACATTTCCATGGAAACCTTCCCTGAGATGGCCCAACTGACACCTGGGTGGTGAAGCTCTGGGGGCCCCCTCTCCCAAACACTGATGGTCTCCATTCTAAGAACCTTAGAATGTTGGTACCGGTAAAGAGAATTATTTTGCAAATGGGGAAACTGAGGCCTGAGAATGAGGGGAGCTCAGGAGTAAGGCGTGGGCACTGTAGCCTCTCCCCTTGGGCTATATGCTTCCCAGTTTCTCCATAAATCCCCAGGCATGCTCTTCGTCATCTAATTAGAAAGAGTCAGAGGAGCTTCCTTCCTCTTGAGGTAATATTGATTTCTAAATGTCAGGAAGGGCTTTCCTTTCTGTCAGAGATAAAGCCGGAACTAGAGGAAGTGGTAGGAATAGGTTTCATTCAGTTATATTACTAAAGCAAGGATAAGATCCAGTGTGAACTCCACTCAAACCCTGAAGCTCCTGGCTGGAGCAGTGTAAAGGCTGATGTGCAGGGGAGTTAGGGCATGGCCATGAGCCAAGGCCCCTGGATTTGTGAAGTGGCACTTCTCTGGAGGAGAAGCACACCTTTCCTGTGTGTATGTCAGCAGGCAGGGGTGTCAGTTGCAGCGAGGTGCCCACTGACGTTAGGGATTGGGAGAGAGAGCAGAGTTATCCCCTGCAAGTCTGCGTTTCAATGGAACATCTCCCAGGTCCTTGAGTGACAGCATGGGTGGTAGATGTACAGCTCTAAGGGCAGAGACGGGGATTTGGCTGGAACAAACAGTGCCTTCTTCTAGCAGCATAGAGCCCACAGGGGGCTGGAGTCAGTTACCCAGGGACCCAGCCTACGCTGCTGGGAGCAGTGTTGGAGTTTCATCAAGGCTCTTAGTTTGGGGGTTCGGATGGGATGTTATGTGCAGAGCTGATGTGCACGTCTCACTTGAGCCTGGTTTCAAAGCTTACGCTGAAGGACCAAAGCCATAATGACAAGATGGAGGCTTCCTCGGTCACCTTAGATGCGTGGGGTATTTGTGAGGTCTGTGTCATCCCCCAGGGCTCTGTCCTTCAACACTAGCTTGCATTATATCGCAGAGGGCTCAAACGGCTGCTCTTAACATTCACTTCATTATCTTCACTCTTCTTGAGTTTCTGAATATAAGTCCCTTTCATGCAACTCATCCGAGTCCTTGCCCATCAAGACATGACAAGCTGTCTCCCAGCCTGCATTGGTTTGGTTGTTTGGTCAGTTTGGTTCTTCCATTAGTTCCCAAATGAGTCAGGACTGCTAACCCGATGTTTTAACAGATGATGGGTTACACGATCTCTGAAGGCAAGCTGGACCAGAAGACGGCCACCTCACTCTTTTCAAGGTCCTCCACAGTAAGGGTCTAGGGAATTCCTGGGATGGGCTGACCCAAAGAGGGATGGGGTATTGCCCCAGGTCACTGAGCAATTAAGTGGCAGAATGAAGACTGGGGCCTTTCCCACATAGCCACTGGGGGAGGGAGAGTTTGCACAGGACTGGAGAGCATCACTGTGGACACTGGGGGAGGGAGAGTTTGCACAGCCTTGCTCAGTAGCTGAAGAAGTCATGTCAGTCATCCGGGGTGGCAGCCCCTTTCACTCTCGGTCCATTTCAGAACGTCCCTGCGGCACTGATTCCAGCGGTCATAGAGAAGTATTTAGGAGGCACAGACGACCCTGTCAAAAAGAAAGACCGGTTCTTGGAGTTGATGGCAGATGTGGTATTTGGTGTCCCAGCTGTGACTGTGGCCCGTGGCCACAGAGGTGAGTCCCAAAGATTGGACAGGAAGGGACTCCAACCCCACCCACTTTGCTGTCTGTACTGCCCACCCCTCCCCTCAGCATAGACAGGCCTCTGAGGCGGGTTCCATGTGGCTTGGGGTGGGTCACTGTCCTGTTTTGGTTTCTGCTAGAAGCGGACTCTGAGAAAAGGATCCAAATGCTGCTAGTTTATTTGGAGGTGATCCCAGGGACACCAGGAGAGGAGTGGGGAAGTGGTGTGGGAAGGAGAGGGAGCCAGGCTGGCTGCACGGTCAAGCAAGTGTGCCCGATGGGCACCTGGAGCCGGTGCTCTGGGACCAGCAGAAGACGTGTCTCAGGGTCATCCTGAGAGATTAGGCAACTGGGGTACTTGGCCTCCAACTTCATGACTCCTTGGTTAAAGGCTGTTCCCAAGGGGTGGCTCATTCTCTAGGGCTCCGACCTGCTGAACTTATGGGCAGAGTGGTCTCTGCTGGGTGAAGACCTCAGGCCAAGACCTCCCGATGCTGGAGGTGAAGCCAGGCTGGCATGCCCAGATGTAGGGATACAGTGAGGCACTGACAGTGTATGCCACAGAGGTCCTCACCTGGAGCGAAGGGGTCTGTGGGGCTGGATGGCTAATCTTGGAGGATGTATCTTAGATTTCCAAAATCAGAGCCAGTGGAGCAGAGGGAGGAATGGAATGAAGCATAGGATCAGGAGGGTTGTCTGGGACCAGCAAAGCCCAAAGGGGTGAGCAGTGGCAGGTGTGGGGACAGGTGTTCTGGAGAATGTCCATGTCTGTGGTCAGCTCTCGTCCATCCCTGTGTGTTTTGGGTCTACCCTGGGACTTTCCAGTACTGACTCAGGCCTGGGTGGGTGGGGTGTGAGGTCAGCGATGGGTGAGCTCACCTGGAGAGGAGGTGCTCCTTCTGGGTCCTTCCTTTTCTAGGGTCCCCGCTTCACCGAGTCTGCAAGCCAGGATCCTTTTCAAAATCTCAGGTCTCTATGTTGCTGATCCCTCATGTGTGGGACACTGTCCAGCACATCACTGTCACTCATGTGGGCAGTTGCTATTCATATTGTTATTTTGTTCTCAGGACCCAGGCGTGCCACTAACTCCCTGCGTGCTCCGGGCCCCCGGAGGACTTGACACCATGCAGGTGTGGAACGGGTAAAATGAACATGCCTCAATCATGTCTTCTCAGATGCTGGAGCCCCCACCTACATGTATGAGTTTCAGTATCGCCCAAGCTTCTCGCCAGAAATGAGGCCCAAGACGGTGATAGGGGACCACGGGGATGAAATCTTCTCAGTGTTCGGGGCTCCATTTTTAAAAGGTGATGGCCCTCAGAGGTAGGGGGTCTGGGTTCAAGGCTGTGTTTGGTGGCCTTGGGCAGGTTCCTTCTTTTCTCTGAGTCTTCATTTCCTGAATTCACTGTGACGGGTTGAAGGACTGAGGTCCTACTCTGTCTTGCTGTGATGTGTACAATGGGCATCAGTAAGGGCCTCTTCACGGTTAGAATGTCACCAGTCACATCCCACCCACAGGGTCTATCAGAATGTCAGAGTAAGGCTAGAATTATAAGGTGTTAACCTTAAATCAGGGCTAACATACATCCCTCTGTATATCTACCCAACTATCTACCTGTCTATCTCAAGCTCATATTTTTAAAAATATAATATATTTAATAATAAGATCATTTAGAGACAACCTTTCTCTAAAAGATCCTATTCCTAAATGTCTCTAATACCTTAACTATTGGCAGAGATGGGCGACTTGTGTGTGACCCACCTCAGGGCTGTTTGGGACACACCACTGCCATATCCTGACTGGATGACTTCTTAGGGTCACTGTACTTCTGTTATTTTTCAGATCCAATGAAAATGCAAGTGGGTGGCTGAGATCGAGAACAGGCCCCAGATGGACAATTCTGGGAGGTGGGGTGACTGTAGCAGAACTCCTGGGCTTGGCATTGCAACTCTGAAGAGGGAGGGTTAGGTGGGTAGGCGGGCAAAGAACACCCAGGTGTATGTGTTGACTGCTGCCCTGGGCTGAGTCCTCCATCAGTATCTACTCAGCTTCAGGTGCACAGAGATGACCCAGGGTCATCTTAAAATGCAGCTTTCATCTCTTTGGGTCTGAAGTCAAGGCTTAGATTCTGAATTTCCAGCAAGCACTCAAGTGGTGTGGCTGCTGCGGGCCCAGGACCACACATGGATTAGCAAAGACTTTTCCTCTTCTTCCCTCCAGATGGCGCCTCCGAAGAGGAGATCAAACTCAGCAAGATGATGATGAAATTCTGGGCCAACTTTGCTAGGAATGGGTGAGCAGCCAGGAGCAGGCCTGGGGAGGGGCAGGGCATATCTGCTGGGAGGGGGAGTTTCTGAACACTGATGGTCAAACTCCTGGCCCTGAGACCTCTGACATGAGAGCTCTCAAAGGGTCAGTCTCCCCAGGAGATGGGGAGGTCCCTGCCTCTGGAGGCCTCTGAGTCTTTTGGGAGAGATGAAGCTGGCGGTAGTGGATGGGGGATCCCTGCAAATCTCTGGGAGCTGTTGGGACCACAAAGTAGTAGCTTTGGGGCTTTTCTATTTGTTGTTTTCTGTTTCCAGGAACCCCAACGGGGAGGGACTGCCCCATTGGCCCGTGTATGACCAGAAGGAAGGGTACCTGCAGATTGGCGTCACCACCCAGGCAGCCCAGAAGCTGAAAGATGAGGAAGTGGCGTTCTTCACCGAGCTCCTTGCCAAGGACCCAGCCAGGACATCACCCCAAACAGAGCATATGGAGCTGTAAAGGGGAGGCCCATCCAGCCTCCACAACTTGGGGGAACTTAGGGGTAACTCTCCAGAAGGTGCTTATGGCCAAGAAGGTACCTTATTGTCTGGTGGGAGTGGACAGTGACCATGGAGGGGGAGCTTCACCTGTCGCCTTAATTTTGGAAATAATGTTCTTTCGGTGACCAAGTCAGTGTCTGTGTCTTGGGTTGGAGACTACGCCATCATCCTGGTGGGTGGCTGGGACAGTCACACTATCACTCATCAAGGGCTTATCTGCTCTGCTTCATGGAGAAAGCCCTCAGGCAGAGTCACAGGTGCCTGTATAGAGAATCCAGCAGAGTATGTGTGTGTGTGTGTGTGTGTGTGTGTTAGGGGCGAGCGGGCAGTGAGCAAAGAAGGGCATGAGCCAAGCATTGGCAGTGTCTCCTACGGAACTCAAGCTAGAAGAGCAGCAAGGTGGCCACCTGTACATGTGGTCACAGGGAGGTTCAGAGAGGGCAAGAAACTGGCTCCCAGTCACCCAGAAGTCAGTGTCCCAGCTTCTGGAGCCAAACTGAGGACTCCTCCCCTTAAATGGGGTTCTTTCTACAGCATTGCCTGGCCATCCCCAGATGGATCCCCTCCGTGCAGGAAGGGCACTGTCCTTCTGACCACACTCTACCACCTGTCCCTCTGCACCTGCCTGCAGCTGCTTTCCATGCTCCCCAAGCTCCAGGCTATGAAACCAGCTCTTTCAGACATACATTGTCCTTCATTCCTGGAGCCGGAGAGGCCTGAGGCTTGGAGCGGAGACATGGAGCGGGGATGCCAGTCAAGGACCCTCCATGTGGTGGTAGCCATCACACACAGCCCCTGGTGACAGATCCAACCTGTCCACAGCCCATGTCTCTCTCCTCTCCATATTCTGACAAGCCAGGAGCTTGGAGGTGGTTATTTTGTTAGTCCTCACCAAGGATATTTTTCAATTGATTATTTAAAGAGAGAATGAAAGGGAGAAGGGGAAAGAGAGAAACACTGATGTGAAAGTGACACATCAATTGGTTTCCTCCCACTCCGCCCTGACCAGGGCCAGGGATCAAGCCTGCAACCGTGGTACGTGCCCTTGATGGGAATCAAGGCCATGGTCTATCCACTTCAGTCCATGGGACCCTTCAGTCCATGGCCCATGGTCTATCCACTGAGCCAAACTGCCTAGGGCAGGGAGGGTGGTTATGTTCATCAGATGGGGCTCAGTGGGAGGAATGCCCTCCCCATGGTCACACACCTGGCACAGCCGAGCGTACCTGTAGGATCAGGGGTCTGTTTTCAGGTCCTGGTGGCTGTAGTAATTCAATCCTTGTGGCTGCCAGCTCAGCTGTACACTGGCAGCAGGAATGGGAAGGAAGGTATGTTAGCCAGTGATCAGAGTCTTGGATGTTCAGCCATGGGCTCCTCAGGGTCAGGACCAAGGTCAGATTCACTTTCATGGTCCCCCAGCAAGTGATTGGCAGTGGGACTAGATGGATGGACTGACAGATGGCTGGTTGGTGGCTCGTCACAAGGTGAAGGTGATGCCAGCCTTTGGTAATCTGGTGATTATACCTTTGAATGCTATAATAATATAGTAACTGAGATTATGTCTTCATAATAAACTTTCATATTAATTCTAAGAATCTTCACAGCAAACTAAGCCCACGAAAACTCAACTAGTGACAGGTAGGATCAGCTACATAATTTGCTGTGCAAAAATAAAACCATAAAATAACACTGTTATTGTAAAAAACTAGGGGCCCGGTGCACAAAAATTTGTGCACTCGGGGTGGAGGAAGTCCCTCAGCCCAGCCTGTGCCCTCTCACAGTCTGGGACCCCTCAGTGGATGTCCTATGATGGCCCCAGTCTGCCAGGCGCCTTTTGTGTGTGTGTGTGTGTGTGTGTGTGGCCACTGGGGACCTGCCCCCAGCTGCATCTGAGGCTCGGAGCAGTCCTCCTGTGTGTGTCTACCTGCTGGGGACCCCAGTCTGCCAGGCGCCTTTTGTGTGTGTGTGTGTGGCCACTGGGGACCTGCCCCCAGCTGCATCTGAGGCTCGGAGGAGTCCTCCTGTGTGTGTCTACCTGCTGGGGACCTGCCACCAGGCACACTGTGGAGGCTTGGAGCAGGCACCCCCTCTATGTTGATCTCTCAGACTCCTGCCCTCCCTGCATGTTGTTCTCTTTTTTGAGCTGTGGCCAGGGCTGGGTGCTGCCTGCCTCCCAAGCTTGCCTACTGCCCATCTTCCTCCAGCCACCAGAAAGCAGGGAAAACCCCGCCTCGTGGTCAGGCCAGCCTTCTCCTGCTCCCTGATCCCCGGAAGCGACCTGGGAAGCCACCAAGCAGGCCGCCGACTCTTTCTCACTCACCCATCCCCTGCTGCCTTCCTTTCCCACTTCCTGGTGCTGCCAAGGAGTCTGGGGAGCTGCCAAGCAGGACCCCAGCCCCTACAGCCTTGCTTTCCCACTCCCCGGTGCCCCGCAAAGGGCCTGGGAAGCCCACCAAGCAGGCCACTGACCCCCCTGCTGCCTCTTTCCCACTCCCCGGCCTGCCACCTTGCTTTCCCACTTCCTGGTGCCCTGCAAGGGGCCTGGGAAGCCCACCAAGCAGGCCA
>PVJC01037622.1:0-17119 GCA_004026665.1 Murina feae
TTTTTTATGGACAGAATTAACAACACTCCAAGTTATAAAAAAATAGCAGGTGTGAGTAAAACTGTCTTTAAATGGAACTACATTGCCCTGCATTTTGAAACAAAAGGGAAATGCCAAAGGTGAATTTTATTTTCACCTGCATTCATAAGAACAAATGCTTATGATATTTTATTCATCCTTACAGTTGAACAGAACTTTTATGATAGAAAATTATTATTAAAAAACAATATTATAGCATTTAGTTTTAGAAACTCTTACAATGGTTTCTCTTTTGCGTTACAAATGATAGTGATTAACTCTCTGGATATGGAGCTGATCTGAAAACACTGATGTGTATCTTCACAGTCCATGTGCACCTTAGATGTCAACTGGGTTCCTTGGTCCTTTGATAATCATATTAATTTATGGGAGCTTTTAAACCTCAATTTGTGAGTCAGTTTTCATTTCTCCTTGATCTACTCTTCATCTTTTATCTGCGTCCTGGGAGTCTGATGTAGGTGGACTGCCTGCAAAGGCCCCTTTTTCTCTGACATTAAGCTGGCTTCAACAGTGGAGACACATTCGGAAACAAGAGGTAGAAAAGAGAGAAATCAGAGTACCGTATTTTCCGGCGTATAAGACTACTTTCTAACCCAGGAAAATCTTCTCAAAAGTCTGCGGGTTGTCAATGGAGCCGGACGGAGACCGCAAGTGTCTCAGGACAGTTCCTTTGTGTGCCGCATATGGTCTCCATAACCCAGGAAAATCTTCTCAAAAGTTGGGGGTTGTCTTATACGCCCAGTCGTTTTATATGCCGGAAATTACGTATCTGTCTACTGACTCTCACCCTACTAGATTCCCATGTGTTTACCATATTCATCTTCATAAGAAAACTGCCCCTGTGAGTGGTGTAGCCATTCTCCCAGCCTAGCCATCTGAGCTCAGATTTCTGTATTAAAAGCTGTCTATTAAGATTTTTTTTCTCAAGTAAATTGACAAACAAAATGGAACCAGAAACATGGATATATGAAACATACTGGCAGGAGGCAGAGATGAAGGGTTGGGGGCGATTGGATAAAGAAGATGAAGGGATTAACTAAAGAACATATATACATACCCCATGGACACAGATAATAGTCTGGTGAAGGCCAAGAATTCTTACCTAAATCAAAAGAATTATTTCTAGGAAAAGATGTGGTATATGAAGTTATCATAACTTTTTTTCTGATCATGATATACACATCTAAAGGTAAGTCTTTGGTTTGTTTTATCATGATGATGTTTTTAAAGTAAGCCACCAAAAATCAAATGATGATTCTAGAAGTCTTGCTGAGTTTTACTTATGAACTGACAGAGGGATCAAAAATTAATGTATCTGGTTATACCAAGCTTGTATGCTTGTTTTTTTAACACAAGTTTATTGTGTTTGTTTACCAAGAAAGACATAACCCAATATTTGCTAGTTATATGAAACTAAAAGCTCTTGGAGAATCCTTTTCCGAAAGAAAACTCTGAGCACCTGGTACCTGAAAGATCAAAGTTTGAAAGAAAAGAGATAAAGAGGAGAAGTTTGTTATGATAACTTCATGTACCACAATCTTTCCTAGAAAAAATATTTTGATAAACTAGAATGTTTGTAATGTTTTCAGTTGCTCCTTAAACTTATAACAGATTCAGCAGTTTAAATTAATATAAAACGACATATTTTTATAATAATTAAATTATTGTGTCTCCATGACCTTGGCATTTCATACATAATTTTAACATTTTCTGAGCTGTTTTACAATATTAGCTATGAATGCCTTAGTTATATCACATATATGTAATAATATAATAAAAATTAAATAATTATGATAATTCCATGTCTTAATCTTTAGATAAGAAAAATTGTTTATAATCAACAATGTATAAGAAGCTCTTTTCTTTAAATTCCTTTATGTATTCATATGGATATAATTTAGATAGTCTAGGCAGAGAAGAATTAAAAAAAACTGAAAGAATACATCAAACACTGGATGTTTTCTGACATCAAAGGCAAAAATATATCAGTACTCATTTCCCTACCTTTAGATTCATACTCAAATCAATTGGACCTCATCTGCAGCCTCAAGATGGCCTAATTCCTAAGCTGATAATCATAATCATTACATAATTACAAATATAAAATGTATTAACTTACCACTTACGTGCTGTACACAATTACTATCCCATTTAAAACTCAAACAACTATTTTATAGTCTTTATTTCTTTTTCCATTTTGCTAATGGAAGAATAAAGTATAGAAAGGCGAAATTAGGACCCGTTTATCAAAGAGTGACTTAACTTGGACATTGGCGGGCTGCAGTAGGCCATTTTTGCTTGATTTCCATGAGGCACTTGAAGAATCGTCACTGAACTCTGAGAACTAAAGACACAAAGCAAAGCTCTTCCTTTCAACTTTCGCACTTTTTGGCCACAATCTAAGCACTAAGGAATGTACAGGTCACGATGTCAGGCTTTGGAGTCAGCTAGACTACTTTTCAAATCCTAGCTTTGTCATTTTCTGGCTTTGAGATCATGAGCAACTTATTTAAATCCTCTTATTTTTTGGTTACCTTCTGCAAAAGGAGGACAACAATATTTAACTCATGTTTTGTGACAGGAGTAAAAACGATTGTGCGTGGGATGAGACTATAATTCATTGGCATATAAAGGACTCAGTGACTCTAACAAACTTCTCTAATGAGTAACCCTAATCCACTTCTGATGTCACAATGTTTTCTGAACTCCCTCATCCTATCCCCTTCCTAATGAAGTTGGTGGTCTTCTTTCTCTCTCCCTAGGCATATAGGACACAGTAACTTATTTAGTGAGGGAATGTCCTAAGAACAAACACATTCTTAGCAAAAGGGTAGGTGCGTTGGGATCTCACTCCCAACAATTCAGCTGCCAACCACATTTCTCCTGACATAACAGATGGGCTAGAAAAGCCCTGCTGACCATTACTTGAATTAGGATTAAACCTGTGAAATCCTTGATGGATCAAGAGCAGATTCTGTGATACCTTTCTCTGACTGGCTTATTTTGCTTAGCATAATGTTCGGCGGGGGTGGGGTGGGGGGGTGTTAACATATGTAATACTTTCAACAATAAAGATAATATTTTTTAAAAATTGTGCATTCAGTGACATGACATTGGAGGCTAGAAATCAGCCGTGGAGGAAGTTCATCATAAAAGTCAGGAAACATTATACATCAGGTTTAGGTTTTGTTTGCAGTTTGCGTTTTTTAAAAAGAGTTGTTTTACCCACTCACCATTAATACTAAGACCAATACTACTTAAATTATGGTCTGTAAACTAATGCCAATCACTGAGCTGTATTACCATCCTACCACAGATTAAGTACAGCAATTGGGCATAAGTATTTGGAACCAATTAGAGCATTTGACATTATCATTATATTGAAACTTGTAATCATTTTATTGGTAATTAATTTCTTTTCAATTTTATAAATGTTTCAGTCTATATTGACTAGGGAAATATATGCCCACTAATGCATTGCTGTAGACATGTGTTTAGTCCCCCAGTTCTTGGCATCCCTATAACCAGACCGTTTTCGATTTTGCCCCACCAAGGAAACTGGATTGTGTCCAACTCCTTCGCTTCTCACTGTTTAAGGATAAAAAAAATGACTGATGTCTGAGCCAACTCAAATGACTGCATGGACTTCAGTAAGCTCACTTATTTCTATGTCCTATGATTTCCATTTTCTCGCAATTCACTTTTATGAAGCAAATAAGAATATTTCTCTAAGGTGGAAAATGATCTAAGAACCAAAAGGAAGAGATTGGCATGGACAGAAGGAAGAGAAAACGGTTTTGGCAAATGTGGCCAAAAATAATTCTGCAGTGAAAAGCTTTGTGGATTGTAAGAGACTTGCTTGGAAGTTCTGGTGCAAATTTCTTTATTTTTAAACCCAAGCTTATTCTGAAAGCCATAATTTGCTTCAGAAATGTTGGCACATATTTCAAGCACTTCAAATAACCTACTGAATATTTTATAGTTTGTATTCTACCTAGTCTAAATTTATACAAAAATAAGGCCTCGGTGTTATTTTAAAAGTCAGAAACCAGAGGTGGAGGGAAAACCTTAGGCCAAACTCTTGGTGCAATTGTCTCTCGAGCAGCCTATCTAATTACATTACTGTCAATTTCAACTCCCGGCCAAATTAAAGAAACCAATTTATATGCAGCATCTCCTGCCTGAATATCAGACCCACAACACTAGCCTCCATCAGTTGTCTCCCCACTGACTCCTGAGTGCCTCACTCTGGTAAAGGAAAAAGGAATTAATATTTATATAGATTCTGCTGCATGGGAACCCATTTGCATTGAGTACTGCATATAATATTAACCATTATCAAATAATAATATTACTAGCTTTAATGTGTAATCAAAATATCTGAAATGCAGAGAAGTCAAATAATAAATGACAACAACAGGGTTAAATCTAAGTCTTTTATACACTACTCACAATGTGTATTTATTCCATAACTTTATAACCGCTAGTCAGTCATTAAAGGCACATTAAGTGAAACTTTCCATTTCCAAAATTTGCCTCCTGCATATTTTAGCTCTTTTCATATTTAACTCTTCTTAGAGCCTTCATGTAATTAACTCACAAAAAATTCCATGTCACCTTGGTTCTGTTTAATTTAGTGAAATATTAGTTTCTCCAAAAGCAAATCCAATGTAAAAAGTACAAAAATAAGGTCACTCTATTTCAATATTGCAGACACTTTGGCACTTAAATGGTAAAATCATACTTAATGAAAAGGATAAAAAGTTCACAACAAAAGCACAGGGACAAAAAATTAGCTAACTATGCGTCAACTATCATAGTTCTAACGAGATTTCTGAAATAGTAACATCAGTTTGTATAAAATGAAGCTGTTATCTTTAAAAAACAAAAGTGACTTCTAACAGGAACAGGGTGGACAATGATGGGAAATAAGAAAAATCCTCTTATCTTTTTAATTGAAACAAATGCTCAGTATCGCTGTACCTATTTTTTTTTAAAGTAATTTAAAAATAATTAAGTTAGAGACTTTAAACATATTCTGCAGAGGAAAAAAGAAAACACGTGTGATTAGTATACAAATTTTAATTGAAGTATAATGTACAGATTGCAGTGTGCTAAGTTTTCACAAGCATATATACCCAAATAAGCATAATTCAAATAAATAACTTTTCCTTAGCCTCAGAACATTTCCTACTGCCCTTTGTCCTTCTCTTGTACATTTCCACCAGAAGAGAGTCTGTAATTTTGATATTTGCTACCATATATTAGTTTTTCCTGTTCTTGATGTAATATGTAGACAAGCAGTGTTGTGCCTGCTTCTATCTTCTATAATAATATTTTTGAGGTCCTTCCATATCAATGCACGCATCAATACAACATCCATCTTATAGTAGAAAAGTATTTATTTTACATTATAATGTATTTATCTAGTCTCATATTGATAGACATGTGACTTTGTATTTTTGTTATTATGAATAAAGCATCTATAGACATTCTTGGATGGATCTTTTTGTAGACATCGCCTTTTATTTCTCTTAGTTAATTAGGTAGTTGTGGAATTTCTAGGTCATATATATATATGTGTATGTGTGTATATATAGTATATATATATGTGTGTGAGCATATATATGTATGTGTATATATAGTATATATATGTATATATATAACTTTGGCTATTATGAATGTCTTTATAAACATATCTTTAAAAATTTTGTTTAGATACATGCTTATCAATTCTTTAATCTTTTCAATTATCTTTAAGAATCTTTTCTATTCAGTGGTTTCTATTCTTGTCATATTTGTGGGCCAAGACAAAGGAAGAGTGTTGTGAAACACTGTGGATTTATCTAACTGTAAGGCTTCCAAAAGATTATCCTAGGAAAGATCTGAGAGATGAGGATGGGGAAAGAGGGTGCTCACTTAGCTCTTTTCTAGGTGTTTGGTTCATTTCTAGGTGTTCACTCACAAGCAGCAGTAGCCTTGCTTGCTAGAGCCCTTGACTGCAAAAGGGACAATCTGGTAATAATGAGTTTTACTTAATGGATTGATATCCATGATGCTCAGGATCATTTCAGGCATTGTGCTATGTACTGGTCTTACAGATCTGAAAAAAGTAATTATAGCATTTAGGAAAGGCACAGTCTACAGACAAAAGAGAATTTGCAGTGATAATTATCATGCAATGGGACAAATATAATAAGAAAATTCTTTGCCAGTATAATAGCAGCACAAAATGGATAAATATGTTAAGAATAGTGATTGATCCCATGTGGCACAGTCCAGTGGTTAAGCTTCAGCCTATAAACCAGGAGGTCTTGGTTAGATTCCCAGTCAGGGCACATGCCCAGGTTGTGGGCTCAATCCCCAGTGAGGAGCATGATGATTCTCTCTCATCATTGATGTTTCTTGATGTAATATGTAGACAAACAGTGTTGTGCCTGCTTCTATCTTCTATAATAATATTTTTGAGGTCCTTCCATATCAATGCACGCATCAATACAACATCCATTATAGTAGAAAAGTATTTATTTTATATTATAATGTATTTATCTATTCTCATATTGATAGACATCTCTCTCTCTCTCTATCTTCCTCTCTGAAATCAATAAAAATATGTATATTTAAAAAGAATAGTGACTGATTTCTGAAATGAGTTTTAAAGTGAAGTGGGAATAATCTAGCTTGAATGCAGTATCAGTTAGGGGATTCCAAAGTGTAATGATATTAACAGCTAAAGCTTGAGGCTAGAATTAGCTTGGTGTGTGCAAACATAATGTGTATATTTTTATTTTAGTTAACATAATTTCATTAACATTTTCCATATTTTTACATAATTTGTATAATCAATGTGTTTAAAGTTGCATAATAGTATATATACTAAGTTATAATTTAAAACAGTTGATTTTTTTCTTTCAAAATATATTTCCAGTTTAATAAATAGGCTTATTAAATCATATAGTGGAAATAAAAATTATATGCTTGCCCTAGCCAGTTTGGCTCAGTGGATAGAACATTGACCTGGGGACTGAAGGGTCCCAGATTTGATCCTAGTCAAGGGCACATGCTTGGGTTGTGGGCTCGATCCCCAGTAGGAGGCATGCAGGAGGCAGCCAATCAATGATTCTCTCTCATCATTGATGTTTTTTTCTCTCTCCCTCTCCCTTCCTCTCTGAAATCAATAAAAATATATTTTAAAAATAAAATAAAAGTTGTATGCTTTTTAGAGTGATGTATTATGTTACTTTTTTCTCTATATACAAAGTTAGGTATATTTATCTTTATAAATAAATGACACACAAAATTTTTCTTAATCAGCATAATCTTATATTTTGAACTGTAGAAGTTATATCAAACATCTTAACCAGACTTGCATCATCTTTGTTATCTATTAATTGAAGTGAAAACCAATTTAAAGTGAAATTTATATTCTATAAACTCATGTTTCAAAAACTAAACCTGGAGAGTCAAAAAGATGTATTAATGTTTAACCATAATCTTTCTTTTGTTGATTCAGATATACCAAGTAATTCTGCATGTTTACCCAAGTATCCTCACCCATCTACACATCCATACAACCACCCAACTGTATACACCTACTTATGTGATGTGAATATATATATATATATATATATATATATATATATATATATATATATATATAATCTGGACTGAGGTCATTATTTTCTTATTAAATATATATTTTATTGATTACAGAGAGAAAGGAAGAGGGAGAGAAAGATAGAAACTTCAATGATGAGAGAGAATCATTGATTGGCTGCCTCCTGCATGCCCCTTCCTGGGGATCGAGCCCGCAACCAAGGCATGTGCCCTTGGACCAGAACTGAACTGGGGACCTTTCAGTCCACAGTCTGATGCTCTATCCACTGAGCCAAACTAGCGAGGGCATGGACCGAGGTTATTATTTAACCAGAATCTCAACTAGAATAGAAAAGAGAAATTACCTTATATTCCATGTGCCAATGTTCTTTTGACTAATAAAATACAGTTGAATGAGGTGGGAGTACCAAAGAACAAAATGTCTTATTGCTTATCTCAGTATACTCATGATTTTGTATTTACCACCAGTTATCTGTCTTTATTTGATTACATCACTTCAGGAAGTTACATAATTTAACTTGAATGGCATTTTTTTTCTTGTGAAATGTACTCTTTATAAAACTAAGAATTCTACTTTATTTGGATCACCTACATAAAATATACCATATGAAAGATCATTCTCATATCTATACTATCACTCATGGGCCATTCAAGTGTCAAGTAATTTCATTCATTGTCTTGACATGATTTCTTTTTCCTCTCAGTTATTTAAAGCTTAAATAATATCAGATTACACTTTCTCGTTGTGGAAGAAGTGGTAGGTAAATTATCAAAACTAACTTTCAATAATATGATACATTAGATGAATGTTTTGGACTTATTACTTCTATGAAATATAGATTCTAGTACATGCAATAAAGATAACATAAAACAGAAGTTAGAACACTTCAATTTAGAGCTTATAAAAATCCTAGAAGGCCAGTTAGTGCTTAAAAAAATATGTGTGCACATAAATGTCAGTGTTTTATGTTCCACAGAAAAGATTTTAGGTATCAGGAAAAATTGATATGCTATCTTGTTTCAATTACAAAAGAAAAGAATCTTTGTTCTGCATTTTTAATGCAGGATACAAGCTATTCTTAAGGTCATGTTTGCTTAGTTTTTTGGAATCAAATTTAGTTTTTATTTTCTCACTCACTTATGCAACTGTTATTTTAGTATCATGACATTTACTTCTCTTATGATTTCAAAATATTAAGGTAGTTCTGGGCTTTACATGCTTCCATGATTCAGAGATTTGTGGAAAATGAGGATTTAGTACAGCCTGTTCTTCTTAGTTTCTCAAATAAAGTTAGACTGCTCACTCTATGCTGCAATATAAAGCCTTAACTCTCTGTTACCAGAGGACAGATGAGGATTGTGTAACAACTGAAACTCTCATCATCAGGCTACCTGCCTTCCCCCAAACTACTCTGTCAAGCAACCAAATATTAATAAGGTGAAGATGTGGACAAGGATTTCAGGAAATTATCTGTGATGCTTAGCATTTAAAGAATATTACAAAGAGTTTCAAATGAATGTGGACCTTTAATGGATTTTAATAGTAAACAGTGCCCCAGTTTATTTTGGTGACTGTTTGCTTGGTGCACATATTGTACTGATTGGTGCATAATATGCAGATGAGAGAGATGCCCACCCCAACACTAATGCTGCAGGACAAATGATCACAGCCTGCCTTTCACAATTTCATGCAGTTTGGGTCTTTTCCTTTTGTTGTTAATGGAGTCTTGACTATCACCATTTGGGCCAACATTTAATCTAACTTACCATGGGAAAAAGGGAGACTTTTGTAATCCTTTCATCTGGGAAGAAGGGGTTGGAGAAGATTAAAATAAATGAGGGAGTTGCATGGGATAGGAAGTTAGATGGGGTTTACAAGAGAGGTAATTGTATTTATACAAGAATTTATCAATTACATGGGTTTTATATTTGTGTTTAATTCATAATATTTTCAGCAATAAATATACAATAAGAAAAAACATGGTTTTCATAAATACAGAATTTCTTTTAGTTTCATTATGTACTAGAGGCCCAGTGCATGAAAATTCATGCACTGGAGGGGGTCCCTCAGCCCGGCCTGCCCCCTCTCACTGTCTGGGAGCCCTCAGGGATGGGAGACGACCCAGCCCCAGCGATCAGGGGAAGATGACACCCCATCACACCTCTGCTGGTACCACTGCCAGCAGCCCAAGCCTCAGCCGGCCCAAATTACCTGAGCCTCAGGCAGCCCTAGGTGGCTGGGCTGGGCTTGCCTGCACCTCAGGCTGGCCCTGGGCAACTGTTGGACTGGGAACTGCCATCTTTGAGGGTGTGACACTCAATTAGCATATTCCCTCCTGCATATTCCCTCCTTATTGGCTGTGGGTGCTGCCATCTTTGCCATAGCATGTGTGTCAATTAGCATATTCCCTCTTTATTAGATAGGATGAACACTTTTCCTTCCTATCTAGTAAAGAGAGCAGACAGCCAAGATGCCTCACTGGTACATGCATAGCTTGGCCCAGCACATGACTTGTCCCAACATACAAAGTGGAACACGGCATTGGATGTGCTAACACAATTTAGAAAAGTGCTTTAAAGTATACATGATATGTTTGATCCTATCAGAAAAAGGATACATAAGGATTCTGACTGCAGGCTAATTATTTAATATATTTCCTTGTGAGACTTTTTCTCCTAGTAACTCAGAGGCTTTTGTTTAAAGTGCTACCTTTTCATATATTAACTGTTTGATCTGACTGAAAACTCTTGAGACACACTTATCCATACAGTGGAAGGAATAATGAATTTATGTCTGCCCACATTACATATTATTATGAGATTTGTGTTGGTTAACAGGTACAAATGTACATTGGTTAAAAGTATAACATGCTGAGAAACCAAGATGGCGGCATAGGGAAATACCAGAAATTACTGCCTCACACAACTATTTCAAAACTACAACGAAAAGAAAAAATGGACACCACCTAGACCCACAGGAAGGCTGGCTGAGTGGAAATTCTACAACTAGAAAGAGACTGAGACTCAGAGGAGGTGCGGAAGTAAAGTGCAGAGGTATGGAGGCACTCACAAAGGGACTCGCGGAAAGGGCTGGTAGCATTTCATACCAGAGGGAGGCACAAGCTCCTGACGGCTCTGCCAGTTCCAGGTGAATTTCTGGGGACTCAGACTTATATGGGGAGGAGCTGGACTGTCTGGCACCATCTCGCACCATTTGGCACCATCTGGCACTGGGAGGAACTCCAGAACGGCTTGAGACCCAGTGCCTCTTAGGGCAGGGCTGAGAATCAGCCATAGCTGGTTGCTCCAGCCTGTAGATTCCCCGAGACCCCGCCCCAACCAAGCTGCTTGCAGAGGCTTTTGTATAAAAAAGGCTGGGAAACCTCAGGTAGAAGCTAAAATAGCATCTCCTTAGACTTCCAAGAGACAGTGAACCCAGTGGTCAAAGCGGGACCACCCAGTCTACAACTCCTCAGATCCATAAGGGACACACTCAGGGGGCAGGCTCAGTGGGCACCAAAGCCTCACTGAAGCAAGTCTTACTTCATAAGGGTGTCTCCAGCACAGAAGTTCTCCCACCATAGAAACAGCTGATTCTCACAGCCAAGTGGCCTGGAGGTCAATTCTTCACAGTGAAACCAACAACAATCAAGGCTTAGCTACAAGAAGACTGTGCACAACACCAACAAATCTGTGCACCAAGAGTATCCACCTCAGGTAATTGAGGAGACTGAGCCACTGGGCCCTATAGGACACCTAGCACAGAAAGCCACTCTATCAATGCAGGGAAGCAGCCAAAATGCAGAGACAAAGAAACAGGTCACAAATGACAGAAAAGGAGGAAAGCAAAGGACTGGATATAGAGTTCAAAACCACAGTTATAAGGTTTTTCAAGAATATTTAATATCACCAAGATGTCATGTATATACCTTGTTTATAATTTAAAAAGGCAACTTCAATTTCTAAAAAGAACATAGAGTACTATTTGTTAATTCTCACCTGAGGATACTTTTGGAGAGAGTGAAAAGGAGAGGGAGAGACAGAAAGAGAAACATTGATGTGAAAGAGATACATCAATTGGTTACCTCCTGCACGTGCCCCAACCAGGACCAGGGATTGAGCCTGCAATGGAGACACATGTCCTTGGCCAGAATTGAAACCGGGACACTTCAGTCATAGGGGTCTTTCTATACAACATTACAATATTTTAAAAATAATTCTAATGGATTATGTCTATTTTTCATTTTCTTACAAAGACAATATTTTTCAAAATGTTTTTCATTTTTTAAAAGGTAAGTTTGCTTCCACAAGAATAATAGAATAGACAGTACTAGTATATGGGGATAGCCTATAGTGAAATACCATGGCAACAGATGCTTTGGTGGAATCTTTCTGACCATGGGCAAATCTTCCCAAGTCTGTCAAATCCTATAGCTCCAAATTGCCATCAGAAATATTAATATTACAAGCACAAATAATATTCCATCTTAGCCATATTTTTAGCTAAGAAGTATAACTAGTTTTAGTGAATCAAAAATAGATCACCTGATCAAGTATTGTATGTGCATAGAACTAAACACTAAACATAAGCTATTTTATAATTTCATTAAATTACTGTATGGTAAAAAAATATGGATCAAGTGGCTCAACATAGAAATGTTTATGCTTACATGTCTTTACACAGTTCTTATAAAACAAAAATTAGAGAAATGTATTCAAAGTAGTAATTCAGCTCTAGCCAGTTTGGCTCAGTGAATAGAGTATTGGCCTGCAGACCAAAGGGTCCTTGGTTCAGTTCTGGTCAAGGGGATGTACCTTGACTGCAGGTTCTGCCCGGACACCAGCCCTGCTCAGGGCTCCTGTAAGAGGCAATCAATCAATGTGTTTCTCTCACAACAATGTTTCTCTCTGTCTTTCCCTTTCTCTTCCATTCTCCCTAAAATCAATGGAAAAATATCCCAGGGTAAGGATTAATAAAAACCAAACAAACAAAAAACACAAATTAGTAATTCATTCTATATAGTAAGATATCTGCATATATAAATCATAAATAGTAAAATACATGCAACTATAAAATTTGTTTATGAGTATTCTGTTTAACTTAAATACTTACCTTCTTAAATTCAATATGCTCAGATGTGTCTTCTTATTGGTCTGCATCCTTATGCCTGCCTTTTCAAGGAAGATTTATAGGATAGTGTGCCTCTGCAGACTGGAGGGGTATGGTAAAGAGAAATTAGAAAGGGGGAAGATAGTAGGAGGGACTAGACGAATCAAAAGGGAGGGAGTTAAATTGTAAGAAGGAGGAGACAAGGATGTGGAAGAACGGATTATTTATGAAAAATAGAGAGGAGGCAATAGAAGTCAAACACACACACACAGCCATGATAAAACCCTCATTACCTAACCTCAGACATTTTATGTAAGAAAGAAAGAAATGCCTACCTTGTTTATACTACAATTTTTTAATTCACCTTCCTGAGAGCCAACTTTACCCTAATTAATATGAGACGCATTATACTTCCCATGTGCCAGATGTGAAAATTCAGGACACAAAGTACATGAAATGACCCATTGCACTCAGCTAGCTAATAGTTTGGAATGTTAAAAGTAGTGGAATAAATAGTCATGTGTTGCAATATTACCTGTAATAAATAGTCATGTGTTACAGTATTGCCTGCAGTACTACAACGTAAGGTTCAGTAAAACAACATCCAGGAGATGATTCTTGAGTTGACACTTGTCACAAACAGTTATTCCCAGGTGGACAAGAGATCACTCCAGACAAAGCAGGCCTCAGGTTAGAAGGTGTAAATGTAATGAGTACATAAGTCCTATAAATGCTAGCAATTCTCATGCCAAAATCATGGAACTTGAATGTGAGAGGAAGATAGATAAGCAGCAATGTGGCTAAGTAAAGGCCAAATAAAAGGACAATTCTAGGAATGACTATTGGATTTGAAGTTTGAATCATTAGCAGTAGTAGAATATTTGAAGAGTTGTAAGAATTACAAGTGATCATACATCTGTTTTAAACTTTCCTCTGGGGAGATATGCTGAAGTAGTGAGATGGGAGATAGGAAATCTGATTAGCTCTAAATTAAGACATGACAAATGGAGAAGGTTGAGTTGACATTACAGATAATAGTTGTAGAATCAAGAAGTGCCTTTTCATTTAGCACGCTTTTTAGAATATACTTATTCAAGCTTCTTATTACTAGAGGGTGGTTCATTTTAGTTTTAAGCTGCCATCTCTAAAAAGTATTACCTAAAGTTCTAAACTCAATTCTTTCATCCTTGCTGTTTCCAAGGATCAGCTGTTTTCTTCTCTTTTTACCTTATTCTCCCTTATAGGGTGACTAGGGGCCCAGTGCACAAAAATTTGTGCACTCGGGAGGTCCCTCAGCCTGGCCTGTGCCCTCTCACAGTCTGGGACCCCTCTGGGAATGTCTACCTGCTGGTGTATCTGGTCAGCCTGGGTGAGGGGCTGATGGCTGTTAGCAGGCTGGCCAAGCCCCCCAGTGGGGTCCCTCACTCCATTGAGGTGTGGCCAGCTTGGGTGTGGGCCTGAGGGCTGTTTTCAGGCTTTCAGGCTGCCCACAGCTCCCATTGACCCAACGTCCCAAAGAAGCTGGTTGGAATCAGGTTTCTCGGGTTTATTTATCTTCTATAATTGATACTGTTCCTTTAAGCTGAGGCCTAGGCAGGTAACGAAGCCTCCTGTTGGCTTCAGCTCCGTGGCTTCTATAATTGAAAGAATGTTGCTTTAGTAGACTCTAGGCAGGCAGTTTCTTCCATCACTGGTGCAACAGAAGGCTGCTGTTTGCTTCAGCTCTGAGGCTTCTATAATTGCAACAATGTTGCAAGTATGTTGCCTGGAGCTGGGAGAAGCCCAGCCCGCTGGCAGACAGTTTTCTCCTGGTGCAATGGAAGCCTCCTGCTTACTCCAGCTCCGTGACTGCCGGCCTCCATCTTGGCTGGGTTAATTTGCATACATCCACTCTGATTACCTGGTGGGCGTGGCTTAGGCGTCCCATAGAAATGGTCAATTTCAATATTACTCTTTTATTAAATTAGATTTCTACCACCTCAAAGGCTGTAACCACCATCTATACATTACAGCACTAGAGGTTATGTACACATAGATGTCCTCAACAAAATATTAATGGAAATTACATAGTACATATTTTAATATCAGAGAAAAACTCATAATGAAATCACACTGTAATAGGACAGAGTTAACTTAATTTACTAAGCAATTAAATTGAAAGTTTACATATGGTATATGTGTAGCTCAGCTCACCTAGTTCAGTTCCACCAGATGAAGAAACAGTAGCTTAGCAAGTTCCCAGAAGACTTGTTAAATACTATCCTGACTTTTTCAAGATATAAATTCATCTTCCTAGTTTAAATACTTTATATAAAATAGAGTCATTCAGAATACCATCCATCCTTAGTGTCTTTGGTCAGTATTTTACTTATGAGATTCACTCATGATGTTCTGTGTACTTGTAAAATATTCATTCTTATTTCTGTATACTACTGAATATTCCTTTGAATGAACATTTATTTATCTAACTTACTGTTGATAGGCATTCTGGATGATTATGAATAGTGCTATAACAAACATTTTAATACATATCTTCTAAGGCATGTGTGACCACATTTGTTTGGAGATATACCTGGGAGTGTGTCACAGATATGCATATTTCAGCTTTAGTAAATTTGTTTAAGGGTTTCATGAATTGTAAAAATCCTTTTTAAACTGCAACCTCTGAAAGTTTTAGTTTCCTAGCAAATTTGACATTGTCTATTTAATTTTAGTCATTCTGATGGATAAGTATCAGTGTGGCATAACACTTAATTTGCATTTCTTTGATGGCTAATGATGGATTGTGTTACTTTTTCTTGTTAATTTTGAGGAGATCTTACATATTCTAATTAGGAGTTCTTTATTAAATGTGTGTATATGAATACCATCTCTCACTGCATGGGTTGCTCTTTAAACTCTCTTTTGAAGAACAGAAGTTTGAAAGTATAATGTGGTCTATTTTATAAATTATATTTCATCTTAGTCCACTCTTGAATAGCCCATTTAACAAGCAGTCACCTAATTGAGGTTGAAAAAATAATTTTCTATATTTTTTTCTTATTTTGCTCAGTGCTTGAGCATCAACCTAGGAACCCGGAGGTCACAATTCAATTCCTAGTCAGGACATATGCCCAGGTTGTGGGCTCAATCCCCAGTGTGAGATTCTCTCTCATCATAGATGTTTCTCTCCCTCTCTCTCCCTTCTTCTCTGAAATCAATAAAAATATATTTTAAAAATAAAAGTGTTATTGTTTTTAGTTTACATTTTGATCTGCAATCTATCTGGAATCAATTTTCATATAAAATGTAAGAAGGACACATTTCATTATCATTCTTATTCTATAACATAAGGTTGTATATGTTTACATCTATTTCTGGATTCTATTCCATTTTCTAGTTCGCTTTGTCTCTACTTTCCTAATCAGTGTAGCTTTATAATACATGCTGATACCTAGAAGTATAAGTCTTTCAGATTTACTCTTCTTCTTCATAACTGCTATATGTAATCATGACCCTGTATTTCCTTATGAATTTTGGATTCTCTGGTCACACAGTGTTGGGGTTTTGTCTGGATTGTGTTGAACATATATATTCCTTTGGGGAGAAATTACACCTATGCAGTATTGTGTCTTACAAACAGTGAATGTGGCATATTCATCAACTTTTGTTCTTTAAAATTTTTCTTTAATGTCTGTATAGTTTTCAGAACAGTCTCTTTTATGACTTTTGCCATATTTATTTATAAAATGTAATGCAATTTGATGCTATGTGATTTTTAATGCTTAAATTTATTTTCTATTTGGTTTTTTTTTCTTGCTTTTTTCTGATGGAATAAGATTTTAAGATGAGTAAGACTTAATTATGGATATTGACCTTATAAATGTGCGTATTGATTCAATTTTGTCTGCAAACATTTTTAAATTTATCTGTATTATTGAAAGTATTATATATGTCTCTTTTTATCCTTATTGACCTCCTCCACCCCACACCTGCCCCTCCTGGACCTTAACCACACTCTTATCTATGTCCATGGTCTATGCATATATGCATATATGTTCCCTGGTTAATCTCTCCCCACTCATCCCCATCCCTGCCTTCCCTCTGAGATTTGTCAGTCTGTCTCATGCTTCTATGTCTCTGGACCTGTTTTGTTTATCAGCTTATTCTGTTCACTAGATTCCAGGTTTGAGTGAGATCACATAATACTTAGCTTTGTCTAACTGGCTTATTTCATGTAGCATAATACTCTCCAGGTCGCTTTATGCTATATCAAAGGAGAAGAAATCCTTTTTTACAGTTGCATAGTATTTGTACCATGGTGTAAATGTACCATGGATTTTTTTCATCCACTCATCTATTAAAAATTTGTAA
>PVJC01037623.1:0-17115 GCA_004026665.1 Murina feae
GAGGTGTCCCAGACTGCAAGAGGGCACAGGCCAGGCTGAGGGACCCCCACCCCCCGAGGGCACAAATTTTTGTGCACCGGGCCCCTAGTGTTATATAAAAGAAATGAAGAGACAAGTATTCAAGAGATAGGCAGAATATCAAGGGTAGGCAAGAAGATTCAAAGCAGGAATAATAGGAATCCCAGAAGAAAAACAAAACAAAACAAAACAAGGCAACTGAACAAATACTCACAACTTTCCTGAGATTGTAAGAAATGTATTTGAAACCCCTGACTGAGAAAGCACACTGCATGCCTCAAAACATCCATGAATGACAGCCAGCATCAAGACATATTCTGGTCAGAAGGTTAGATCTTACAGAGGAAAGAAGAATAATCATTTAAACTTCTAGGCAAAAATAGACTTACAAGAAAAAGAAAATTAGATTATCATTATGCCTTTTAATAACACATTTAAGATACTTAGGGAAAGAAATTGTGTGCCAAGGATTTTTATTTTCATAAATACATTGACTTTCAAGTATAAAGGGCACAGACAGCTTATTATCAAACATGCAAGAGATTCGAGGAATATTTCCCATGAGCCCTTCCTGAGGCATGAGCTCGAGGCAACAACTCAGCTAGACAGACATCCTCAGAAGGGCTGATGGTGACCACCCATCACAGAGCAGCTGGTGAAACTAATGAGGAATGAGGGTGAAAGGGAATGGGTATTGGATGGAATGGCTGTATGCTCAGATACCATAGTGCGATGATTAAATAAGAAATGGGAAACGCATAGGCAGAAAACAATTTTAACTGCTCTCAATGATTATAAAACATATTAATGGTAGTCATATGAGGATTGATATTCTGAGGCTGTTCTGTGTGCAATGAGGGATAGGTAAGTGAATAATTATGGACTATTTTAATTCTATCAATCCCTTTGACCTTGAGAATTAGGACTCAGAGTGCGGGGAGAAGCAGGTTACAGCTATGTAGAGCACAGATCAAGAAAAATTTTCTGTAGTCCTGAATTTGAATTCCAAGGGTCAGTA
Organism: Murina feae; assembly: GCA_004026665.1. Taxonomy (NCBI): domain Eukaryota; kingdom Metazoa; phylum Chordata; class Mammalia; order Chiroptera; family Vespertilionidae; genus Murina; species Murina feae. Next base: position 1,037 of record PVJC01037623.1, read on the forward strand.
TGAATGCAACAGAAATATTATTTTAAAATTACACATTTGATCTATGTGTATTTCTATCAGTGTCTACCGAAGAGAAGAATGATTAACTCAACAGCAATGAGCATTTCTAGGCACCAGAGTGTGGTCTTAAAATATTATTTTCCACCTAAAGAAACCAGGATTCCTAAGGAAAATGACTAATGTCAAGCCTGAGGCTGGCAATGTACAGGACAGGGCTGGGACACCTATCATATCAGTTAGTGAGGTGACGGAGGCCCACGCCACAGGCCTGAGGAGCCAACTAAAGAGGGTCCCATTGGTCAAAGTTGGGACAATTTGAGCTTCAAAAGGATAATAAGTGAAGTGGACTCAAACTCATCAGATCTGCATAAATTCATGAGTTTATAATGACATTTTAAAGAAAGCCAATTGACTACTTTGGGATGATACTAGAAAGGCAACGAATTGTTTAAAAACTGGCAAATTAAGCAAAAGAACTAAGTATATTTCCTCCTTCCCTGGTATGAATGGTATCATTAGGGACTCTGGGCAAAATGCCTTTAAAATATTTCTGAAGAGGAGGGCAATTGTCTCTAATATACTTCAGTTACTAAATGACATATATAAATGAGAGATTAAAATAGCACCATTTTGCAACCCCCCTGTGAACTAATAGGTCTGGCCATTAAGCGTCAACAGCTGCTAACATCACAAAAAGAAAAAAAAGAAAACCATGTCTGCTGTCCTCCCGATGAAAGAAAACACACACTTACAGTCCTGCCCAAGAAATCAAACTGGAGTCTGATCAAGTCTCTGGACACAGCTGCCAATTTTCAGGAAATACAGGACACAGAGACATGCACTCAATTACTAGTATACTGCAGGGATGTAATCAGCAAAATCCAGACTATGGGAAACTCCTCAAGGCATATTCCAGCTAAATTATAAGGAAAAAGGAGGGATGAGAAGGAAGCTAGTAGACTAAAATAGACTTAAAAGACACATCAAAAATTTTAAAACTGGTCAAGATGATGGTACCTGGGAATGCCCACTTGGGTGATAACACTACAAAGCAATGCAAGGAAATGATGACAGTAAAATTCAGGACATCATTCTTTTAGGGAGAAGGGATTTATGATGGCATGGGGTGTGTGGATGGGGATTCCAGAGTGGCTACCTACCTGCTCCTTCTTGACCTCAGCTATGCGTGCAAGTATACATTTATTTTGTGTAATTTTCTACATTTGGTTTACCAAGAAAAAGTTAAAAAATCAGCCACCCCTAGAACAATACTATTCATTGGGTGTCGGTTCATACAAAAAGAATACGAAAGCATGAGGCTTGACAAGAACAAGACCCGTTAAGTTCATGTGTGTGGCTCTCTCCAGACAGGTAGGCGGATGGAGCTGGTGGTTGGGGAGACCAAAAGGTGTCACAAGGTTATCCTAATTCAATAAAAGAAAGATTGACGTACGTCAACCTCTTAGCAACGGCCAATCTGGGACATGGTGAACACGTGTGTTTGTATAGTATCCTCTCCCAGTCTTCAGTTTTGAATTTTGAAAGTTGAGCTTGTGAATGCATATTGTGACTGCATGCAAGCAAGTCTCTGGAAACACTTTGGTGCGATTGGCACCGCATGCTGAATAAATCAAGGACACAATCACCTTTGGTCCAACTACTTTTACTTAGGAAAAATAATGCAGGCATCCCTGATGAATTCGTTTCCTAACATTAAATGAATGAGAACTCGACTGTCAAGGAAGTTTAGACATTGTGACTGTTCACCTAACAGTGTCTTTAAGAGATAAAATAATATTTTCTTTCTGCTGAGATTGAAAAACAAGTAAACAACTCGTTTAAACCACCAATCAGCTCCTTCTTTTGCAGGATGCGTAAGGGATTTTATTGAGATCCAGTTCAAATGGATGGAATGTTCCCAGGTTCCTTTCCCCTTTGGGGCTTTGAGATCAGTAGTCTTCTCAGCCTAATACTTCATGCTGGGTCTGCGCATGCATCCGGGTACGTGTATGTGGTCAAATTAACAAACATTATTGAGGCTGTTTATTATTTTGACCACAATTGACCACCATTATTCTGCCACGATGGGAAAAGAATGACAGGGGATAGAACTTCCTGGAGTGATTTTCTTGTGTTTGTTTTCATTTCTATGAGCCCCATAAGAATATCAATAGACAGAAATAACACAATCAGCTTCTCCTCTGCAGGCATGAGTAGGGTGTAAACTCATTAACGATGGCCCATGATGACCCATGATGACCCACGAGTGAGAAAACAGAGGGGGTCCTCAGCCATAGGCCCCTTTCCATATTTACCCGGCAGGTAGCTGCACAGTCTCTCCATGGAGGCCTGGATGGTGGAGTTGTGGACTTGAGCCAGCTGTTCGATCACAGACACCACCAGCACACAGCCTGTAGGAGAGAAGACCATGTCAGCAGGGCCGCACAGAGCCTGTGCCGGGGAGTCCAGGGAGGGAAGGGGGAATGTGTGTGTCCTCAAGAACACAAGCTCTTTCCAGAGCAGAGAACTCCTGTTTGCCATTCATCTTCGACAACCTACCAGGGGCAGAATTCACTGTGACTTGTAGTGAAACGTGACCTGTGGCAAGAAGATGGTGGGTTTGGGATTAGAAAGACTGGTTGTCAATCAGCTTTGCCACTTTAAGCCCTGTGACCTTGGGGGAACCAATGAACCTTGCTTTCTTCTGTTTCCTTTGATCACATGGGAGGAAGGTGTCGTTGAAAGGAGATTGTGCCAGGGTTGAGTCTTGCACCTAAATCTTGGTCTTGCCATCCAGCCTGTCTAAACTTTGGGTTCCTCACTGCAAAGTAGGTCATAACACGTTTCCCCTGGGGCTGCCATGGAGATTAAATGAGATGACTGTGGTGGTGGTGGGGGGGGGACAGGGGAGGGAGGGCACAGGAGACTCAGAAAGTTTGTAAGGAGGAAAATCCTGAGAAAAAGGATTGGGCTGAAGGCGGCCCACACTGGTTATCAGAATTCTGACTTAGGGGAGTTTTGCTGAAGGCAGCTGCCCCTAACTGTTTCTTTTTTTGTTTTTCTCAATATATTTTATTTATCTTTTACAGAGATGAAGGGAGAGGGATAGAGAGTTAGAAACACTGATGAGAGAGAAACATCGACCAGCTGCCTCCTGCAAACCTCCCCCTGGGGATGTGCCCGTAACCAAGGTACATGCCCTTGACTGGAATCGAGCCTGGGACCCCTGAGTCTGCAGGCTAACGCTCTATCCACTGAGCCAAACCGGTTAGGGCCCTAACTGTTTCTTGACCTTTCCAAATAAGTCTGTGCACATGCAGACCCTTGGGTATTTACAGGAATCTTTATGACCGAGGCTGTCTGATTCCTTTAGCCAGGCAGTCCCTTAGCCCTCTCTTTCACAGCAAATGTGTCAGAGTAATCATTCATCCGTTGCTCAGGGTCTGCTGGTCAGTCCCAGCAAATAACAGTGCAACAGAACATGCCTTTAAAATCATAACACTATTGTAAAATATTATTTCACCTCACAGCTACAAGCACATGGCTTGAAGGCATGTGCTCATATAATGTGTCCAGAAGGAACCTTGGATTAAAATACTATAGAAACTTGAAGAGTATCATGGTAAGTGAAATAAGCCAGTCAGAGAAAGACAAGTATCACATGATCTCACTGATATGTGGAACCTAATGAACAAAATACATTGATGAACAAAATAGATCCAGAGACACAGAAGCTTGGAACAGACTGATGATCCTCAGAGGGAAGGCGAGGGACGATAGGAAGAGACGAAAGAACTTGTGTGCAAATATGTATAACCCATGGACACAGACAATAGTGTGGTGAAGGCCTGGGGTGGGGGGCAGGGGCAGGTTGGAAGAGGTCAATGGGGGCCAAAAGGGACACATGTAATACTTTCAACAGCAAAGATTAAAAACAAAGACAGAAATATATGCCTTCGGCTACCTTGATGCATGATACATGTAAAATTTATCAGAATTGCGAGACAAACTCCTAGAAGGTTTCTTGCTCTCCTGAACTGCTGGGGAGGGGCCTAGGAAAGGGGTTGGAGTGTCCAAGGTCAGTAGGTCTGTGAGGGGAGATTGCTAGGCCTCCCTGAGACGGGAGGGACGGACCTTATTAGCAGAGCTGTTTCCAAGGAGGCAAAAGAAAGCTTCCTTCCACCGGAGATGGAGTTCCAGGCCTGGCTCAGCAGCAAGCTCACTGCTACCCTCTGCTCCTGGAGCTGGGCCCACATTCACCTGCAAGGTGTCAGTTTCCACAGGACTCTTTGCAGGAAGGTGGTGGGGAACAGGCATGAACGGCACCATTGGGCAATGCTCCACAGAAAGAAATGAGACCTGTAAGATGAGGGCTTGCCAACAAAGACATGGCAGCATTGGACAAGGCGCTGGCATCCACTGCTCTGTGCCCTCAGGTGAAGCTGGGCAGAGCTGGGCATAGCAGATCCTAGCTAGTGCGATCTTGAGAACCATGGCCTCACTCTTCAGAGAGCAACTCCTTGCAGGGGCCTTTCTCCACACCAACCACCAAGGTCAAGTAGATGTGCTTTTAACCTAGTCCATGCACTGAGGGTTTTAGCACCTTGTAATGAACTTAGTAGCTGATACTTATTAGCACTTTATGGTCGAGAAAGCACTTTCATATATATTTTCTTTTATTTTAAAAATAAATTTTTAAAAAGATAGATGCAATGCAATCTCATTTTAGAAAAATTTAAAAAATTATATAGAACAGCATAAAAAATATGAGTGTCATTCAAATCACCCAGAGATAAACCAATTTCACTTTTATTTTAAACACATAAAATATGTTTAATACATGTTGATATTTTCACCACGTACAATACGCTTTTACAGCCTGACCTGTCTCCGCCCTGCAGATGGAGCTAAATGAATTTTAGCAGCAGTTGAAAATCAATTACAAATAATGATGTTGCAATGTGATAAGAGTTGGCAGTGGGGTACAGCTGAAAAAGGGGGAGGCTTTGAAATAAGAAAAACGAACTTGGGTCCCAATCCTGGCTCCATCATTTACAAATGGAGCGACTGTGCACAGGTTACTACCCTGGGACTTCATGTGTACGGGCTGAGAGTGAGGCGTACCCTCCGTGATGGGGGAATGGGGTCTTCCTCTCACTCCGCGTGCCTGACGGAGGGCCTGTTTTGCAGCAAGGGGACTAGAGATGTTTGCTGACTTGAGATGGGCTAATGGGAGATGTGACCACCTGAGTGACATGGCCCTTGGCGGTTGCTGGGGGTTGCCACGGGGGAGGGCTCATGGTGCAACTGCTGTTGCTCTGGCTCAGGCACTTCTCCGGCGAGGGCACACTGTTTATCTTTGTTCTGGTCTCATTACAGGATGTGGTTCCCCTGCTCATCTGGTGTGAAACAAACAGCAGATTCTACAGCAAATGTCCGGTATGCTGCTCAGGACCGAAAAGTGCGCGGTGGGGGCGGGTGGAGATCTTGCATAGCCATTGCCTCATATAGCGTCTCATCAAGGAGGTGCAGTGCTGGGCACCAGAGATGGGACTTTCAGAAAGTCTAAGGCAGAGCCGGTGGGGGGAAGGCATCCCAGGAAGGAAACAAGGCAGGTGGCCCGCAAGAGCATGGCCTCTTGCTCCGTATTTTCCACAATTAGTGGAAGTGTTCTCTCTCTTTGGTACCTAAAGTTACAATGCCTTACAACGGGCAGACTGGGTGAGTTCAGCGGGCAGGAGTATTGGATGAATGGGGAGCATTAGTGGACTCCTCTTGAAATTATCCTCCAGGAGGCTCCACAATCGGGGGTCCCAGTGATCACTAACCTTGCACACCACTCCCGTCCCCTAATGGGCATGGGCTGCTCAGGACCAACTGTACTTTGTACTTAAAGATTTAGGCTTTTCTTACGCTCAGAAGAATCCCGCCAAGGGCTCATTTTTTAAAAAAAAATATTTTTTATTGTTTTTAGAGAGAATGGAAGGGAGAGGAAGAGAAATATCAATTGGCTGCCTCCTGCGCGCCCCCTACTGGGGATTGAGCCTGCACCCGGGCATGTGCCCTGACTGGGAATCCAACCTTGACTTCTCGGTGTGTGGGACCACATTCAACCACCGAGCCACACCGCCAGGGCCCACCAAGGGTTCCTAGGACTCCCCTGACGCCTTAGGCTACAGGCTAAAGTTGGAAATCATGAGACCAAGAGAAAGGAGCCCAGAGAAGAAAAGGCAGGGCCTCTGACGATCGGTGGATCTTGGCATCATCATCACTACTTAGCGAAGAGCATGATGATCAAGGGCACCCAGGAGGAAGGTAGGCAATGGGGCTTGAAATATGTGAGCACCCAGGCTGGGCCTGGCTTTGATATGAGTTCTGCTCTCTGCATGGTTCTGCCCGTTTCCCGTGGGCTCAGCTCCCCTTCCCGGCAGATTGTTCATTTAGGGTCTACAGTGAGGCATGCCCCGAATCCCTTAGCGGTAAGAACGGAGAGATTGGCTTTGCTATTGCCTCTAATAAGAGGTTGCGCTGCCCTGACAAGTTAAAGAATGTTTTCCTTTGGAGAGATGCATGGGCAGAGTGATTGTTCCATTACAGACTATTCTCTGGCTGCTAATAAAAGGTCTGGCTCTGCTAACTCAAATTTGTCCAAGCGGCTGTTCATTAAGGGAGCGATGACAGCGGGTGAGCTGTACATTTTCTCCGTGGTCACTGTCTTCAATTGCATGATGGGAAGGCCCGTCTCACCTGGCACCTGAAAATAATGGGTCTAATGGAAACCGGCACGTCTGGCATTGTAGGAGCAGCGGCAAATGGGCCTGAATAGAAACACCTGCCACAGAGATCTGCTTCCGGATGTAGCACAGGGAGACTGCAGACTGCACCGCAACATCCTTGGATGTGAAACGAAACTCTTGGAACACTAATTGTACTCATATCTGCACTGGCTGGAAAGGCAGCTGATTGCAGAGAGCGGCCTGCTAGATTCCCCGTTTGTCTGAAGCCCACACTTCACTGAAAAGCCTTGAAAGCACCTGGCTGTTCTGAGAGCCTGGCTCCCTATGACTGCACTTTGTCGTTCCCCCAACTAAGAGTATGAGTGATTCATTACATGGTTAGAGTGCACTTTCCAGCTTCCAAAGGGTATCGCATGCATTAGCATCTCATTCAAACTCCACCAAGATGGAGGCACCACTGCTCCACAAGGTTAGGTGCGGGGGCTGGAACAGAGTGGGGATTGACTGACTCCTTTCCAGATGCTGGCGCTGTGCTGGGCTCTGAGCTCAGGCTGAGAACACACTGGTATGGTTCCTGCCCTCTTACAGGTTATGTTATTTGAGGGAAAAGCGATTATATGTAAGCAAACACAATCTAATCTAATAAAAGAGTAACATGCAAATTGACCCTCACTCTGTTACACCTAAGCCACACCCACCAGCCACGCCACGCCCACCAGCCAATCAGAGTGGCTATATGCAAATTAACCCAGCCAAGATGACAGCCAGCAGCCATGGAGCTAGAGCAAACAGGAGGCTTCCATTGCACCAGGGATGGAGGAAATTGCCTGCCTAGGCTGGCTGGGGCTCTGCTCAAGGCAACAATGTTTCAATTATAGAAGCCACGGAGCTAAAGCAAACAGGAGGCTTCATTGCCTGCCTAGGTCTCAGCTCAAGGCAACAAAGTTTCAATTGTAGAAGATAAATAAACTCCAGAAACCTGATTCCAGCCAGCCTTGCTGGGATGTTGGGTCAATGGGAACTGTGGCCAGCCTGAAAATGGCCCTCAGCCCCTCACCCAGGCTGGCCACCCCCCTATGGGGTGAGGGTCCCCACTGGGGGGCTTGGCCAGCCTGCAAACAGCCATCAGCCCTTCACCCAGGCTGACCAGGCATGCCAGCAGGTGGACAACCCCTGAAGGGTCCCAGACTGCAAGAGGGCACAGGCCGGGCTGAGGGACCCCCGCCGAGTGCACAAATTTTTGTGCAGTTGGCCCCTAGTTATAGATAATTCTAGATGCTCTGAAGAGAAGGAGCAGGGTGAAGTAACAGAGGGGCAAGATGAAGAAGTGGTATAAGCTTTCTTAGGTAGAGCTGATAGAGAACACTTCTTGGAAGAATACATAAAAAATGACTAATGTAATGAAAAGGAGAAAGCAGAGTGGGAACTGGGGCAGTCTTTGTAGGCAGGGGCGTTGGTACCCACTTCAAAGTAATGAACCTGGTGCCAGAACCCACTGGTGGGAGACGAGGTGCGGGGCTAGGTGAAGGTCAGGATGTGGGCTTCAGAGATGGCAAAAGAGGCAGGGATTTATCCTGAGAACAATGGGAAGTGAAGGATGGTTTGGTGGAGGGGCTGCTCTGATCCGATCTCTGCGTTTGGAATATCATGCTGGCTATCATAGAGGAAAGAGCTTAGGGGTGGGTGTGGGGCAAAGGCGGGAGCAGAGAGATGAATTAGGAGACTATTTTGGTCGTGGAGGAAGATGGTGGGGTGGCTAGGGCAATGTGTGGCGGTGGGGACAGAGGAAAATGGACAGACTTGGGATGGACTGTGGAGGCTGGCCTGATCGGATTTATTAATGAGTTGATAGGAAGAAGTGTGAAGACAAGTGAGAATCAGAATGACTTCTTTGCTCCTGCTTTGGGCCCTGGGAGGTATAGAGCACAGTTCTTGGAGCCACACCACGCCTGGATTTGGGTTCCTGCATCCCTGTTGGACCAACATGAGTTTGTCAAGGCTGTCCCTTCCCCAGTGTTCCTTCACAAGCCCTGAATTCTGTTTGCCTCCCATTTCCCTGGTTGGGTGGGAACAGGGGATAGGATTTTACATTTAGTAATTGTAATCAACAACCGTCATCCCAGGCCTCATTCATGCTGGTGAGAAGAAAAAACGAAATAACAAGCTATGAAAATCATCACAGAATGACCCAGCTGTCTGCCTCGTCCCCCTGAGAGGTTGGTTACTGCACCAGAGACGGCGGCACACAGCCCAGTGAGAACGCTGCACTCCGCCCTTCCTTCCGGCGCAGAGTAGGTGTCTAACAATTGCTAGTTTCTAGCTCACTTGCTGAGTCCATCATGGGGCAAAGGTATATTCTCCAAAAACTCTTTAAAATAGAAGCTCATGAACTTACCTTTAAAAAACACTGTAATACCAACAATGTTTTAGCTTTTCTATGGTTGCTTTTTTTTTTTTTTTTGAATTGTATTTAGTGTTTTCACTACATTTCTCAACCACTCCCTAAAAAATCGTTTTTATGAGAAAATGCTCGCTGGGTTCCAAACTGCTAACCTTTCCCAAGAATCCTGGCAATTTTCAGGTGGCACTATTGCAGGTGGCTGCTGGTGAGAACAGGGCTGGGGGCATGCCAGGGAGAGCAGGGCCCAAGCCAGGGCAGGGGAGACCGTGCACAGGCTGTGCTGAGAGGTACAGGATGGTTGGCATGGCTGGTTTAGAAATATATTAAACATTAATAATAAAGAAACAAGGGTGAAGACGCAGGAGCCATTCCATCCTGCGATGCATTCAACACCTACTTATGAGCACCTCCTATGAGCTCAGAAGCTTGAGGAGACGAAGGTGAATAAGGGAGGTTAGACCAGGAGGAAAGTCTGAGGACTAGAAGAACCATCTGGTTACTGCAACCTGCAGGTGCTGGGGTACAGGGACCTGTGAGAGCTTTGGGACCACAGAGGAGGAAGCACCTTAACTCTGCCGTGGGAAACAGTGACGGTCTCCCGGTGGAGCTGAGCCGTAAGGAGTGGGAGGACCTCACTTGACAGAAAAAGGCGGGAAAGGTCGTCAGGAAGGGACTTGCAGGTGAGAGAGAAGAGCTGGCCAAGGCTTCATGCCGCAGAGTCCAGAGTGTAGATCAATGGTTTTCAGAGATTTTGCTCTGTACCCCCTTGAAAAATGATGTACCCTCTCTACATATTAATGTAAGTTTAAATATAAATATATATAAATTTAAATAGCTACAAAGGGTATAATTTCAGGCGGATTATAGATATTACAATATGAATGATAACGTTAATCTTCTACATATATCCAAAGAAATCTAAATATGATAGTGATTTATATGTATTCTTATCCACTTAAAATATATTATTAAACTGTTCTTTCACATCGAGAAATTTATGTTGATAATTCCTGTCTTCGAATTCATATTGCAATGAAAAGTCTACTTCTTTGCATTTTTCTTCAATTATCAAATTTTATCCCAATGTAATCTACTTTAATGGTTGAAAGCATTTTATTTGCCACAATATTATACTTCTTAAGATTAAAAACAGGTTTAAAGTTTAAGTAAAGATTAATTTTCTGTTAATATAACATCTAAGTATTAAAAATTCTTCTGGATATAATTTCCTTTATTAATAAAATTAACTCATCTTAACAATATATACTGACAATTTGATAAACAATTCCTAAATAGTAAAAGTAAATTAAAAAATATATGTTTTTATTGATTTCAGAGAGGAAAGGAGAGAGAGACAGAAACATCAATGATGAGAGGGAATCATTGATTAGCTGCCTCCTGCATCCCTCCTTTTGGGGATCAAGCCAGTAGCCCTGGGCATGTGCCCCGACTGGGAATCAAACTGCGACCTCCTGGCTCATGGGTGGACCACTGAACCACATCAGGCAGACGTAAAGGTAAATTTTCAGTGAAACTGCATCTCTTCATGAGAGGGTTGGGCCTTTTTAATTAGTACCTATATCTGTTGAAAAAATGTGACTTATAAAGTGACAAGGTTCAGGATCATGTCTGTTCCTCTTTTCCATTTAAAAAGTAAGTGCCAAGAAAACACATTCACTTAGCAAAGTAAATGGGAGTGAAAGGACTTTTGATACAGTAATGTCACTCAATGCATTAACTCCTCAGTTAAGTGCCAAAATTCGTAGAGTGATCTCTCCTCGAAAATTACTCCAAACGATCTGTCACTTGGCAACTCTATTAAGTCCCCCTCCAGTTGTGTTGAAAGCCATGAACGCGAAACCACCTGACTTGCGAGAACATTTGCTACCTAGTCACTCGCTCAGTTTCCGGGAAATGTAAGAAACGTTTTGCTAAGACTTGCCTTTGAATTATGTCTATTCACTTGGAGAGATCTTGTTAAAACCTAACAGACTCAGAAAAAATGGGAAAGCTGAGCCATTGCTCTTTTCAATGCACTGTGGCCTGTGCAGTATTTTAGGTGCAATCTTTTATCTTCATGCACACGTCACATGTATTTCTGTCGAATGCTGGATCTGCAGAATTAGTTCATTAAGTTATGAAAAATGTCCTCATATAAACCTTAATAGCCAAGTCAGCTCTTCACAGAAGGGGCGAGATGGCGAAACGTTTTCTCTTTCAGGGGAGGGGATGGCCTACGAGCAAGTGTTCAGTTACAGAGAAGGAGAGAAAGTGAGCTTTCTGTCTATATAAGTTGTGATCAACAATTTTCAACTGCTACTGGCTGTTTCTAAATCTTATTTTTGCCCGTCACACTGTCATATTACCATTTGCATTGGCTTGAAATCATAGGACCAACTTTTTTTAATCATTCAAACCATGAAGTCCTCTCTGACCATTTTATGCGCCGCGTGGGGATGGGGTGAGTGGGAAGAATGGGTTTTAACGGAGTCTGAAGACATGTTATATATTTAAGTAAACATGAATGAGGAGAAAAAAAACTGTTTTTCTTTGACCTTTTATAAAACTTCCTGAGCACCAAATAGTGATAAAAAAATTCTTGATGAATTAATTTAAATGTCAATGACTTTTGAACATAAGGATGACTTTGCCTCTAAATCGCCCCTGTAAAGAAAACGATGTTTTGCTAAAAAGAAACATGGCTCGTTATTAATTCTATCACCTGTGTTAAGTGGCAGAAAGGGGCTCAGGAGCGCCATGTTGGCCTAGTGAATTGTGGGATGTCTAGTTCAGTGCAAACGCACTGGGGCTTGGTTATGATGCTAGATTATGTTCAAGGCCATGGCCTCCAGGTGTTCTGTGCGGACCCCACAGCAAAGACTCCCTGTGGGGCGGGAGCTGGTTTGTTTATGATGGGGAGGTGGGCTCGATCCTTCAGTGGCATCTGTGTGGCTCCTTTTGCAGTATCTCCATCCTCAACAATTCCCGCTGTGTTTTTCTGCCTAGCTCATATTTATTCTTGCTACTTGTGATCCTAGGGGTTATACCCTCATTGGCCAACATTGACCAATGCCCCAACATCTGGGGAACAAGGTAAAAGAATGGCATAGGACAACAGCAAGATAACAGAGGCAATGATTTTTTAAAATATTGGATTTAGATACAACACACAAAAGAAAAAAATGGATAAATTGGACTTTAAATTTTAAAACTTTTTCACTTCCAAGAATACTTCAAGATTACCCGAGGAACTTTCATAATTCAACAATAAGACAAACAAACAAACAAACAAACAAAAAATCCCCCAAAACCTCAAAATGGGCAACGGACTTGAATAAACATTTTTCCAGAGAAGCTATACAAATGGCCCACATTTTGAGAAATGCAAATCAAAACAAAGTACCACTGTGTCCCCCGGGGATTCTATAATAAAAAGGATGGATAATAACAAGTTCGATGGCTATGAACTGCTTTAGACAACAGCCTGGAAGTCGCTCGGAATTCCGTGGCTAGATATTCAGACCCACAAGAAGTGAAACCGCACTCCGCACTCAGCACCGCACAGGAGTGCTCCCAGCAGAATCACTCATCACAGCCAGCAAGAGGGAGCAGAATGCTCCTCAGCATCCACGCAGGGAGTGTGGGTGCCGAGGGCTCACATGGGGGGCCTCTCCAGGCACTGCCTCCAGCAAAGGGAGCCCTCCCACTAGGGTCAGTTCACACCCCAGGATGGTTCAATGAGGGGGTTCCAAGGGCTGGAACCACTTCAGGACAACTCTAAAAAGCCATTCCAGAGCTTTCCATGGGATTGGCTGAGGTTTTCTTTTTTTTTTTTTTAAGTATTTTTTTAATGATTTTAGAGAGGAAGAGGGAGAGAGAGAAGCATCAGTTGGTTGCCTCCTGCATAACCTCACTGGGGATCGAAGGCACAACCCAGACATGTGCTCTCACTGGGAATCGAACCAGTGACCTCTCAGTGTATGGGACAATGCTCAACCACCTTGAGCCATAATGGCCAGAGTGTCTTGCATGGCTGCAGCGCAGCCCGCCTTCTCTTGCCCACTCCGCTGCCTTCAGTCCCTCCAGGAGTTTTGCCCAGCAGCACTCCTCAGTCAACTCCATGGGCTCAAATTTCTGAGTCTGGTCCCCCGAGGAACCACTCTGAGACAGTAAGACACCGATTTGGACCGCCTGCAGCAGCTGGCTCAGCCCACGGTCAGTGCTCAGTAAATGCTGATCGCGCTGCAGGCTCCTCCTGTGCCCGCCTCTCTGGTTGTGATGACGACAGGGGAATAATCATCCCCGCCGTTAGCCAGACCTTGGGAGCTGGTGGGGAGATGGGTGTTACATCATCATCTAAGCGGGTGTTTCTCAACCTTCCTCACGCCGCGACCCTTTAGTACAGCTCCTCATGTTGTGGTGACCCCCAACCATAAAATTATTCTCGTTGCTACTTCATAACTGTAATGTTGCTGCTGTTATGAATCGTAATGTAAATATCTGATATGCAGGATGGTCTTAGGCGACCCCTGTGAAAGGGTCATTCGACCCCCAAAGGGGTCGCGACCCGCAGGTTGAGAACTGCTGATAAGCAAATCAGGAACAGACTCTCCGAGCTCTTGTGCCATGGAGTATATATATTTAAATATATTTTTATTGATTTCAGAGAAGGGGGAGGGAGAGAGAGGAACATCAATGATGAGGAAGAACCATTGACCTGCTGCCTCCTGCCTGCGCCCCACTGGGGATCCAGCCCACAACCCGGGCCTGAGCCCTGACTGGGAATCAAACCGTGACCTCCTGGTTCATAGGTCAATGCTCGACCACTGAGCCACCGCAGCCATGCACCATGGGGTATTTTCATGGACAAAGTGAACTTGTGTAGCCAGAGGAGATGGCCACAAATTCCTTGACACTCACCATCAAAAGGAGGGGTCTGTGTCTGCTCGCCCTGAGTCTGAGTGGAGGGACCTTTGGCTGTTTTGACTGACAGAAGGTGGAGGAGGTGAGGCCGGGGCAGTTCCCAGACCCAGTCCTTGAAGGTTGGCAGCTCCTAGCTCCTGTCCTGGGAACTCTCTCCCTGGAGTCCCTGAGCTGCCACATAAGAAGTCCTACTTCCCTGAGGCTGCCGTGCCGGGAGCCAAATGCACAAGCTCTGACGGACATTCCCAGCTGAGCCAACCTTCTGGCCACCTCCCTCCCACAACGCAGCAAACATGTGAGTGAAGCTTGGATCATCCCAGACCCACCCATCTCCCATGTGAACCCCACTTAGTGAGTTCGGCCAGTCCTACACCAAGCAGAAGAATCACCAGCCAGCCTTGAAGAAAGCTTTGACCCACAACATCATGAAACATCATGGTTGTGTTTTAATTTGTGGTGCAGCAACAGACAACCAGATACTCCCCCCGCACCCCCCTGGTCCCCTCAACACCTCCTTGAACTCTCAGTGCCTCGCTGGGATGGGGCAGGGAGGGGAATGCCTGGCTCACGTCTGCTTGAAAGCGGCGGAGGCCCAATCTCAGACAACTTGCCTAAATCTAAACATTCACCGGCAGCCACCCTAGCGGCAGAACGTATTCCACCCGAGCCTTTCATCAGGTGTATTTCCACCAGCCAGGCCTCAGCGTCTCGTTCTGAGGAAATGAAACGGTGGCAAATAATTATTTGACAGAACCAAATAGCGGGTGAGGAAGACCTCGCAGACATGGCCTCCAGGGGGACACAGACCTGTGCTTCCAGGACAGTGGAGCGCAGACTCCCGGGGAACCTGGGGCTGAGGTTTCAGTTTAAAAGGAGACTCTTAGAGGTGTGTTCATACCTAACCACCCAAGGTCGCAGTTTTTTCAAGAAACAGGACCAAGTTAGAGATTTTTCTGTACGGTCTCCAGAAATAATGTGTCAGTGTCGGGCTGTGTCCAGATTCCCCATCTGTGAGAGGGGGCCATCATGCTTGCTCGCAGGGCTGTTTTTCTGAGTCGCTCATTGAATCCTTACTACGAGGAGTTCCGAGTCTCCTTGGCTCTAAAGACTGGCCCATTAAAACACCTGCCACTGCTTGGAAGCTCCAGGGACAATACCAACACCAACAGTCTTACCCTACATGTACTTCTCTAAAAGCACCTCCAGAAACAACAAAGCAACAACGACTTCGAAATAAAATACTCCAGTACAAGACGAAGGAGCCATATCTCAGTCAGAGTTCGACGTTTCCAGGTGGTCGGCAGCTCTGGGCTCCCTGGGAGAAAGGAGGAAATGGAGACCCCGGAGCCCTCAGTGTGTGCAAACGCTCACTTTACACGCACGATCCCCAGGCTCACAGCGTCTCTGGGAGGCGGGTGCTGTCTCATCAATAAGAACACGGAGTCCTGGAGGGTTAAGCTGCTTGCACGGGGTCTCAGAGACAGTGAGGGATGGGGCAGAGGGTGGGCGGCATTAACTCAGGTGTGTCTGTCTGAGTTCAAGGTCAACCCTGAACTCAGTGCGACGCTGCCTACCATCCTTCTGCAAGGGGCTCAGAGCTTCCAGCTCTGCTGTTGCCTTGTTGCAGAAAGACCACAAAAACTAAGCGATGCTTTGAAGAGGAGGAGAAATCACAGCTTTAATACACGCACGGACTCTGGGATTAATCCAAATCAGAGTGGGGGTAGCACTCCAGGCTCTTGCTTTATAGGTGCCCCTCGAGTTCATTGATTTGCAAATATACTCCCTCCCCCCAAGGCCCTGAAGGAAGAATTCTTTTCATCTACCCTTCCCCCAGATACAGGGCTCAAAAACAAGGCTCCCTCGCCTTACCTACCAGGGGACAGGGCTTTGTTTGGTTTAATGGCCTTGCAGAACCAGCCTTCCTCCTCAGCCTCGCCAGGGGCAATGCCAATGCCAATGCCCGCGCAGGGACGGACTGCCTCACCCACCCACATCGCAGGAGCGTTCCTCCACAC
>PVJC01037624.1:0-17078 GCA_004026665.1 Murina feae
CACCCTGAGTGCACAAATTTTTGTGCACCGGGCCTCTAGTTAATAATAAAGGAAATGGGAGAAAGATGAGAGGGTATATGAGAACTCTCTGTATTTTTTCACTCAATATTTTCTATAAAACTAAAACTGCACAATGAGTGGACTATATTAGCTAAAAAGAGATTTTTACACCACTAAGTGTACCAGTTAATAATGTGGATTTTTTTCAATAGATGGAGTTACACATAGGTTGATACATATGCAATTTGATATGTATGCTATTTTGTTGTATTGACAACAAGCTTCAAAACTTCATATGTCAAATTTTCTGAAGGTGTTAACCTCATAGATATTTTTACGTTTAAAAATGTTAAATTTCATGCCAAAAAAAAAAGAGCATTTGAGGAAAGTTTTGATTCATTACTTTATTTTGAAGAAAAAGTTATCATATACTTTGGGAAGCTTATGGTGAACATGCTCCATTTCAAGATACTTGTGAACACTGGTTTAAACGCTTTAAAAGTGATGATTTTGGTGTGAAAGACAAAGAACATCCAGGTCAATTTGAACCATGCTTTGATCATAAAACAACCAGAATGTGCAAGAAGACACGGCAAAATAATTTTGCTTCATGATAATGCACCATCACACACTCCAAAACCAGTTAAAGACACGTTAAAAGATCTTGCCTAGGAAGTATTAACCCACTCGTTGTATTCACCAGACTTTGCTCCTTCAGATTACCATTTGTTCTGATTGATGGCACACTCACTTTCTGAGCAGCACTTCAAAACATAGGAAGAAGTGGAAAATTGGATCTCTGAATGGTTTGCCTCAAAACAAGAAAAGTTCTATTGGGATGATACCCACAAATTACCTGAAAGATGAGGGAAATAGGTAGGTAGCAATGGACATTAGTTTGAATAAAGCACTTTTGATGTTTCTCTTGAAATTATCATATTTTCTTTGATTATAAAATCCCCATTATTGCCCTAGCTGGTTTGACTCAATGGATAGAGTGCTGGCCTGCGGACTGAAGGGTCCCAGGTTCAATTCTGGCCAAGGGCACATGACTGGGTTGCAGGCTTGATCCCCAGTGGAGGCGTGCAGGAGGCAGCCAATCAATGATTCTCTATCATCATTGATGTTTCTATCTCTCTACCTCTCCTTTCCTCCCTAAAATCAATAAAATATATTTTTTAAAATTCCCATTATTAACCAGTACACTTAGCATATTCTGAATAGTAAAATGCTAGCAATATACATATTTATTATTGTTATTATTACTAAAATACATTTCATCCCAGCCGCATGGCTCAATGGTTGAGCATGAGTCTATAAACCAAGAGGTCAGAGTTCTATTCCCAGACAGAGCACACACGTGGGTTGAGGGCTTGATCCCCAGTGTGGGGCATGCAGGAGGCAGTCAATCAATGATTCTTTCTCATTGATGTTTCTATCTATCTATCTATCTATCTATCTATCTATCTATCTATCTATCTTCTATCTATCTATCTCTCCCTCTCCCTTTCTCTCTGAAATCAAATACACACACACACACACACACACACTAGGGGCCCGGAGCACAAAAATTTATGCACTCAGGGGGGGGTCCCTCAGCCTGATCTGTGCCACTTCACAGTCTGGGACTCCTCCAGTGATGTCCACCTTGCTGGCATGCCTGGCCAGCTTGGATGAGGGACTGATGGCTGTTTGCATGCTGACCAAGACCTTCAGTGGAGACCCTCACCCTATGGGGGTGTGGCCAGCCTGGGTGAGGGGCTGAGGGCCTTTTTCAGGCTTCCCACAGCCCCTTCAAGGTTTGGGTCCCTCCTGGGGTACCTGGCCAGGCTGGGTGAGGGGCTGAGGGAAGTTTGCAGGTTGGCCACAGCTCCCATGTCCCAAGGTCCCAGTGAGGCTGGCTGGAAGCAGGTTTCTGGGGTTTATTTATCTTCTATAATCAAAACGTTTTTGCCTTGAGCAGAGGCCACAGCCTGCCTAGGCAGGCAACAAAGCCTGCTGTTTGCTTCAGCTCCATGGCTTCTATAATTGAAACTTTGTTGCCTTGAGCGGAGCCCACAGCCAGCCTAGGCAGGCAGTTTCCTCATCGCTGGCCTCCTGTTTGCTTTAGCTCCTTGGCTGCTGGCCACCATCTTGGCTGAGTTAATTTGCATATAGTCGCTCTGATTGGCTGGTGGGTGTGGCTTAGCTGGTGGGCATGGCTTAGATATCTCAGAGTGAGGATTAATTTCCATATTACTCTTTTATTAGATTAGATTACTCTTTTACACACATTTCAGCCCTGGCCTGTTTTGCTAAGCGTTTAGAGCTTTGTACCATGGACTGAAGGGTTTCAGGTATGATCCCCAGCCCTGGTTGAGGAACGTGCAGGAGATAACTGATCAACATGTCTTTCTCATGTCCATGTTTCTTTCTTTCTCTCTCTCTCTCTCTCCCTCTCTCTTCCTCTCCCTCTCCCTCACTCTCTCTCTCTCTCTTTCCCTATCCCCCTTCCTCCTTCCCTTCTCAGCTGGACATTTTAGATGGAGGTAACAGTATGAGCCAAGATAGAAATACGAGGTCGTCTCCAATGGCAGGTGTTCCTCTGGTGGGGTAGGCTACAGGGTAGTGAGGAACTGCAGTGGGAGGTGTCAAAGAGCATTTTCTCAGAATTTCACTTCTCTTGGAGAGAAGGCTGGGCTTTCTCTGGATAACGGAGGCAACGTCAGAGTTTGTTAGGGAAATGGCGTGGTATATTGAAGTCATTCAAGTTATGTCAGCTGTCTACCAGGGTTCCTGAGGAGTTCTTGGGTTAATACTTTTTAGAAACAACCATAGGTTTAAGGAACAGAGTGATGATGTAAGAAGTTTCTAGATATTGGTACTATCAAATATTAAAAACTATAAAGACCACCTAACTGGGTGTTGTTTAATGCATTTCTGCACTGCTTTTGTTTTTGAGCATTTTAAGGTTGTGCTGTAAATGATACTCTAAAATGGCTTGATTTTTCATAAGTAAAGGTTTCTAATAGAAATAATAGATACCTGGAGAAAGACACTATCCAAGACTCTTATGAAGAGTAGCATGAATATCTATACATCTTGACAAACAATGCCTACACGTATTATATATACAGGGTGGGCAAAACTAGGTTTACAGTTATGAATACACAAAACACAGTTTATTCTTGTACTATTATTTATTAATTATTGTATTATTTTCCATACGAACAATTGTAAATCTACTTTTGCCCCACCCTGTATATGTGTATATTAAAAAGTTAAATCTACCTATAGGTATCAGAGTTTACCCCTCCTGCATTTTGTTACTCTAAGCTAGTTGTATAACATCATGCACAATTTATTTCACAGCTTGTAGAACAGCAGAACAAATATCAATTAGGATTTTGCTCTTTATTCTTCCAGAAAAAGTAATATAGACTATTTAAAATTTCCTCTTGGGTTTTCCTGCATACATTCTAATGAACTAGCACACAAAAAATGTGGAACTGATATTAGAAATATACATACTTACCATACACATAAATTATTACCCGTGGGTGTGAAAATAAAGATATTTTTAGCTAATTAAAAAGTATTAAAGAAATATGTCAAATAAAAGGTCTACATTGTTTCTAATTTTAAGTTAATATTTTATTTTAATGCCAATTTAAAAACTGGCTTACATTTAAGCTCTACTATATTTGAATAGAAAAGGTTTAATAAGAAAAACTCTGTATCCTTATGTGCTTTTTAAATTATGCATAATAGTTGGTGAATACAAATTATGGTGACTTGAAATTGGGTTCAATTCAGAGAACACTGGGGAAATAATATTTACCTATTTTTATAATAAACAAGCTATTGTTGATCTGTATATTTATTTGGGAGTAAATATTCATCTTTTATATGAAAATTTTCCCTCATGCACTTGAAAATAATTTAAATGCATTCTAAAAGGCCAATAATGCTATGTACTAACTTTAAATTATCATTTTCAACTTATTAAATGTAGTCTGTAGTATAGTATATAAAATTTTGTTGAATAATTATATGAAAAATAAAGTAACATCATAATTCTGTGCACACTGTAACTTCACCTTAAAAAGTATTTTTTGTAGGCTTTTATAATTCAGATCAATCTTCTCTAGTTAAGTTACAAAAATGGTAATTTGTAATATAAAAAAATTAATCATACATACAACCATGTTACAAAAGTGTACACTTTGCTTTCCAGCAACGATTTCAGTATTTTAAAAGAACTTTTTCTCTTAAAATCCACTGCAGTGTTCACATATATGTTGTATTAACTGCCTTCAGAAATCATCTCTAAAAATACCCAATTTGATATCAGAGAGTAAATTTCAGCTATTAATCCTAAATTTTTCACAATCTTGCTCAAGGTATGTGATTTCTTTCCACTAACACACAAGAAAAGATTGAATTGTATCATTTAGTTCAGAAACTATATCTGTCTAGTACTTGATGAAGTCTATTTTCTCTTCACTCTCATAAGATTAAGGAAAGAGTTAGCTGAAGACGAATGACTTTCCAAAGGTTAAATTTGCTGAATGACTTCAGATAAATCATTACGCATCTGAGTAAATGAAAGGGAAGGAATTATTGTTAACTTTCTGGAACTTATTAAGATATTTTTCTGAGAGCCACTATTACTACAGAATCCCCACTTGTACCTGAATCTTCATCCCCATTCATATTCCCCGATGCTTTTGCTGTAAAAACTCCCTTCAAAGTGTTTCTGAGTCTGTATTCTCTTCTTTTAATAGTGTGTACATTACTTCCAGTAACATTTGCATGTGTATTATTTTTAAATCTCTTAAAAGATATAGAATTGCCTCAAATTATTCACCATATTATATTTCCTCCTTTTTAGTAAATGTTAGCACCCGACAGCCACCCAGTTACTAAACTAAAAACCTGTAGGTTGTTCTCAGTGATTTATTCTCCTTCACCCTCCATGCAATCATTGAACTCTGTTGATTTGCCTATAAACATCCACCACCAATTTATCCACTATTGTTATTACATGCTGTCAGGGCTCTTTTTTCCAGGACGATAGCACTGGCGTTCAGTCTGACCCCATTTCCATACTGTCACCCTTTGATCAATGCTTTATTTAATATATAGAGTTTCTTGGAATGTAAATGAGATGGTAGTGTCTTCCTAAATACTCTCCAATGCCTTTCTATTATACTTAAAGAATGACCTAAAATTGCATCATGCCTATAACCCTGCTTTGATGTCACCCTTGATTTTCTATTAAACCTTTTTTACGCTTCCTACTCCTCCTATTCATTCTCTGGTTATGTTACTATGCCATGCCACTATAGACTTCCAAACTCTTTGCTTTGGCAGGGTATTTGTGGGTTGGCTACTGCATTCTTTAAAGCAACCCCTTTAGAACTCTTATGCAGTTAAGAAAGTGATGTACGGTACAACATTAATTTAGACAAATTATCAAGTAAAGAAAAAAGTGGGTTTTTATTTTTTATTTTTGGTTTGTTTATTCCCTGGTGACATGCATTAGATCCCATAGCAGCCAATTCAGTGAGACCTGACTTCTCAGTCTCTACAGGCAACATTCCTTCTGACCACATTCTCTGTCCTCAGCTGTCGTATTCAATCACTCCTGCACCTCACCTTTGCTTATCTAAATTTCATTTGAAACCCGTTTATCTTCTATTTATTTTCTAACCTCTTCTATGTATTATTCCTATAAGTTCTATTTCCTCTTTTAGTCAACTCTATTCAATGTAGCATTTAAATATTTTAAGTGTATTCATGCGTATTAGCTTTCTTTCTCCAAATAAGTTCTTTGACGGCAGTGATTTATTTTCATCTCTACTCAATCTAAGAAACCTAGTCATCCATCCTTTGCCAAATCTAAATATTTATCAATTCTTAACACACATATACAAGATGCTTTACAACTATTTCCTCTGTTTTATTTCTCTAATTAATAACATCAATCATAAGTGGTTATAATTCCTCCTGTTTTTTTGCATCATCATCAGTTTTCCACAATATTTAACACACCCTTCTCATGTTGTCCTATTGATCTAATATGAAGGTAACAGCCAATGGAAAATAGCCATAAATCTTGTTCATAGAAGTAATGTGCAGGAACAGAATTCCAATTTATTATTTGGAATGAATTTTCTGTGTTAGCTCTCCTGTATACCAGAATATATGTATGCGTGTGATATCACAGTAAGCATATCCCTGCCTTAGAGAGACTCACTCAGAAAAATCAATACAGAATGAAAATGCTATTTTAATAATTTACAAATATTTATACAATATTAAAAATATTTAAAAATATAAATGACCAGTTTTAACACATACCTGTAACTAAAATTAAACCATAATAGAAAGAGGGAAAGGTTCCCTCTTCCATAAAAAGTAAAAATATAAATTAAATTGAATATCTAATATTTTGTTGCCAAACTCACCCGTAACAGAAAATGATCTATTATTCACAAGTCTTTATGTTGAAAATTAATAGTCTCAATCTAGCTTAAATTTTTTAAAAATATATTTTATTGATTTTTTTTTACAGAGAGGAAGGGAGAGGGATAGAGAGTTAGAAACACCGATCAGTGCCTCCTGCACCTCCCCCCCCCCACACACTGTGGATGTGCCCGCAACCATGGTACATGCCCTTGACTGGAATCGAACCTGGGACCCTTCAGTCCACAGCCCGGCACGCTATCCACTGAGCCAAACCGGTCAGGGCAGCTTAAATGTTTTTGTAGCTGTATTTTAAAGAATGTATTGGCTCATGTAAGTTAGAAATCTAAAGGATAGCACTAGCTTCATGAATAACTTCATGCAGAAATTTTTTGAAAATGTAATAAGCTGAGAGATATCGCACAGCTCAGTCAACTTAGCACAACTCAGCAGCAGGAAAAAGGAGAGGCACCTGAAAGTAGTAGGATTTATTATCCTCTCTTTTCAGCATTTCCCTGTGTTTTATTTTGAGGGAGTGCACATCAATGAAAGCATATTTATGTACATGACTTTATGTGGGCAACATAATATTCAGTCCACTGCAATAATAAATTCTGATCTCATTTGTTCTTTATAGAATACTAGACACCAGCAAGCTATTTTATCTATTCTTCTGTGGTGGAAATACCACTAAATTTACAGAGACCTGATTTTAAGAGATGATATTGATGTTTCTGATACCACAAAATTTTTAAGTGTTTGTATCTCTGAACAATAAAAAAACAAAAAGTTGTCTACAGTCCTATAGCAGGAGTCATGAATGACTGAAGAAAGAGTGCAAAAAGCATTGCTGAAATCAAGGTGTGGTGTCTCAAAAAACAATCAAAGCCATAAATTATTATGTGCATGCTTTTCTATATTGCCCACATTAAGAAACAAACAAACAAAAAAAATAGGTTGCTCTGTACACAAAGTCTTCTCTAAGCACTGTCTTTTCTTTTAAGACTATGATTTGGAGAGGGGGGGGGGGGAAGGAACACATCAATATTCTTAAAACTCCCTGTAAACTCCCTTAAAACTCACTTCAATCTGCATGATATTTTGTGTCCAGTGGGAACAAAGTGTATCAAGATAATAACACATTAGAGTAATTCTGCCCAATAGCCAAAACCCTTTTCAGAAGAAGTAATTGTCTGCTATCCTTTCTTCTATTTTTTTTTTTTTTTGAGTAAATAATACATAAATTACAATCCAAGCTACAGAGAGAACAATCTCAGGGCTGATTTGAAATTCAGCAAACACACCAGATTATGCTTTCAGGTGGCAAAAAACTCCAGGGTTCCCTGGCTTCCTTTGTGTTCCGAGGCTTGTAGAGTGCTAGGAGCTGACAGATGCTTATCAAACATTCATGTAAACACTGCTATCAAAGCTGCGCTCTCCAGCCCTGCCTCCGCACAAGAGGGTCAGCATGGAACATCATTAACGCCGGGCCAAAGACAGAAATGTCAGGCCCGAGATTTGCCTTGCGAGGGAATGCCTGCACCGCTGCTCTAAGACACAGCACCCAAATGGTTACCTCTGCTGACACCAAAGAAGAACACAGCGGCGATGTTTAAAACATGAATCTGTTAGGCATTTTCTCGAGTTTAGATAGAGTTTAGGGCTTTTTTGTTTATTTTTATCTGAAAGGATGCTGAAATGTGGTTCAAATCTGAGAAGCGTATAATGAGGACTTCATGAACAAAGAAAATATCGCAGTGATTTAACGGTTTTAGCAGGAATAATGCATGAGGCGTCAAGTGGAATTCTCTACCGCATCTTGAAGGACTCTTCCTTCTTCAGTTTCTCCAGACCTCCAGGTTGTGGTCTTCTCATGCGCAGGGATCACACTGCTTTGGGATGAGTCTTTACCAAGTGAGAGAAGGGTCTTTGTGAAAGTCTGGTGGGGAGAGTCACCGGACCCTTCAACAACAGGACCTGGGAGAGGGATTTCCTCCCATTTTATCGCACGTGCTGATTTTCACCTGAATAAAATTGCTACTTAGCCCACTTGTTTACCAGCTTCAGTACAGCTTCCCATGGGCTGAATGGCATGAATCACATATTCTGCCAATTGCCTGTCATTGCATCAGAATGGCAGTTTCCTAAGTGTGCTTCTCAGGGCAGCAGCGGGAAGATCATCTGGGTACTAGCTGGAATTGTGAAATTTGGGCCTACCAAAGACAAAAAAAATAAAATAAGTAAGGTAATTTATTTCATTCAGCCTATTGCAGCTGTGCAAGCACAGTCAACAGACCAGGTGCCTCTGCAGGTTGGTTTAGTCCTAGAACTTTGTAGTGAGTGCAGAGCGAACTGTAGAGGGAATGATTTACACTTGGGATTGCTTTGCCACCAGGGGCTGTCTCAGTCAGTTGAGCAGGAGTTTATCTCGGAGTATAGCTAACTTCAGGGGGACAAGCAGCTCTAACCAGAGCAAATTTTTCCCGAGAAAAGAACAAGCAGAGGATCTGTGTTTGTCTTTGTCACAGGTAAACAAGAGTCATGTGCAAGTCTGTGTGAGTGATGGGAAATTCATATGGAAAAGAGTTGTTGTTAAATACTCAAACATTTTATACGGAACCAAAAAGACCCTGAATAGCCACAACAATCTTGAGAAAGGAGAGCTAAGTTGGAGGAATCACAATACCAGTTATCAAGTTATACTACAAAGCCACTGTAATCAAAACAGCCTGGCACTGGCACAAGAACAAGCACATAGACAAATGGAATAGAACAGAGAAACCAGAAATCGACCCAAGTCATTACGTTCAATTAATATTTGAAAACTGAGGCAAGAACATACAATGGAGTCATGACAGTCTCTTCAATAAATGGTGTTGGGAAATTGGACAGATATATGCAAAAAAAGAAAAAAGAAACTAGACCACCAACTTACACCATACACAAGAAAAAACTCAAAAAAATGGATAAAAGGCTTAAATGTAAGACTTGAAACCATAAAAGTCCTAGAAGAAACTGTAGGCAGCAAAATCTCAGACATCTCTCATTAAAAATATGTTTGTGGATATATCTCCTAGGGCAAGGAAAACAAAGGAGAAAATAAACAAATGGGACTACATCAAAATTAAAAGGTTCTGCACAGCAAAAGGAACTATCAACAAAATGAAAAGGGAGTCCAATGTATGAGAGAACAAATTTATCAATTTAACAACTGATAAAGTGTTAATCCAAATACATAAGGAAGTCCTATAACTTAACAAAAAGAAGACAAGCAACTCAATTCCAAAAAGGGCAAAGGACCTAGACACTTATCCAAAGTGGATATACAGGTGGCCAATAGACATATGAAAAAATGTCAGTCACTAATCATCAAGAGAGAAGCAAATAAAACTACAATGAGATATCACCTCACACCTGTTAGAATGACTACAATCAGTAAATTACCAAACAACAATTGCTAGCAAAGATGTAGAGAAAAGGGAACCCTATTTTATTGCTGATGGAAATGCAGACTGGTACAGCCACTGTGGAAAAAAGTATGGAGTTTCCTCAAAAAATTAAATTGACCCAGTGATCTAACTTCTGGGAATATATCCTAACAATCTTGAAATACCAATCAGAAAGAATATAAGCACCCCTATGTACATAGCAGAGTTATTTACAACTAGAGGTCCAGTGCACAAATTTGTGCACCTTGAAAACAACGGTGGGCCGCAATACTGCAGTGGGCACAGCGGCGGGTCTTGGCCATCCTCTGTGCACCTGCTAGGCCCCTCCCACTGTGGCCCTGATCCCCTGTCTGCCAGGAGCCCTGCTCCTACTGCCACCACTCCCACATGCTGATGGTACTGGCCCCACTTGCACCCACTGAGGGCACGGAACAATTGGGGCCAGCACCAGCAGCGGGTGTGAATGGGGCTGGCACCATCAGCGGGTGTGAGCAGTGTCTGCTGCCCCAATTGCCCCTCAGGAGCAAAGGGGAGGGGGAGAAGCCCTCAGGGGAAATCAAGGCCATCAGCTGCTGCCTGCTTCTGCTGACACAGCTGAGCAATAGGAGCTGGTGCTGGGTGTGGGCAGCAAATACAAGTGGGGCTGGGGCTGGCAGCAGGTGTGAGCACCTGGTGGACTGCGCTGCACGGGAGCAAAGAATTTTCTGTAACCACCAGAGGCTTACCTTGATGACAGCAACAAGTGCCCCATCTTGGTCTGGTATCCCAGCTCCCCTGCTCCACCATCCCACTGTGGCCAATGCCTGCCATATTCTGCACTCTGCCTCCTGCTACCAATGCCCACCATGTTCCATGTGCATCCCTTGGTGGTCAACGCACATCATAGTGACCAGTTGTTTGGTTGTTCTGCTTTTTGGTCTATTTGCATATTAGAGTTTTATATATATATAGATAGCTAGGATCTGGAAACAGCCCAAGTGCCCATCGGTAGATGAGTGATACATTTACACCTGGGAATACTATGTAGCAGTAAAAAAAAAAAAAAAAGGATAATTTTACCCTTCGAAACAGCATGGACGGATATGGAGAGTATTATGCTAAGTGAAATAAAACAGTCAGAGAAAGACAAGTATCACATGGTATCACTTATATGTGGAATTTAAAAAACAAAATAAACTGATGAATAAAATAGCTCCAGAGACATGAAACCACGGAACAGCCTGTCAAATCTCAGAGTGGGTTGGAAGAGATTAACCAGTGAATTCATCTGCACAGACAATAGTGCGGTGAAGGCCTGGGGAGAGGGCTGGCTGTGGGCTCCTAGGAGTCAATGGGGGGAAAATAGGGCCATCTGTAATACTTTCAACAATAAAGTTAAATTAAAATATAAATTAAAAAAAAAGAAAAGAGGGGTTCTTTAGTAGAAGCTATTTCTAGGAACACACATATCAGGGGGAGTTTGGGAAACAAAAATTTGGGGTATTTCTCAACCACCATTGTTTTCGGGGAGCACAGGACTCACCTAACGTTAAATATTTTCAGACTCTACTCTAGACCTACTTTACTCTGGGTTTGGATGCAGCACCTGTAGTTTAGCAAGCCATTCCAGTATCTCTGATGCATGTTGAAATTTGAGAACTATGGCATTAGCCATTGTCTCCTAAACCTGCTTATCTGCCTATCTGGCCTATTTCAACACTACAGATGATTCTTTCTACCTGCTTCTTTACGTTCTACTTTTCGCCTTGCCTCAACTATAAATGGGTATCAGTCCCATACAGTCCACCCTGTGGATCCTATTAGTGCATTAGGCATTGTGTGAGATGACAGATAAAACAGAGGTGATCCCTACTTCCAGGAGCTTATAGTGTCGTGATAGAGACAGAAAACAAAGAGATAAATATGCTATATAATAAAAGCCTAATATGCAAATAGACCCATTTGGCAGGGGGTGGGGCTGGCGAGCAGGTGGTGCCAGGCCAGCCAAGGTGGGTGCCAGTGGGCAGAGGGAGGGGACAGTGATTGGGGGACAGTGGAGACCAGCAGTGGTGAAGGAGTGATTGGGGGCAGGGACGGCCACTCACCGCAGAGGTAGGCCAGACTGTGGCAAGCCATCAGTGGGACATCCCCCGAGAGTTCCTGGTCTGCAAGAAGGCGCAGGCCAGGCTGAGGGACCACCGCCCTCCCTCCGACCCCGAGTACACACATTTTCATGTATTGGGCCTCTGGTGTAAATAAATAAAAGAGTAACAATCTTACAGATATAAAAGTGGAATTTTAAAAATCTGTATTAACTTTATTTTCTGATATCTTGATGTGTTAGCATCTTGACCTTGATGATTCAGGGTTAATTAATGGCTACTGATAGTGTATGGCTTGCCTGGGAGTATGCCTTTAATGTGTAAACAAACCAATCCAAAACCCTTAACCCCAACCACCTCTTTTCATGGCGCTCTAATACTCTGGAACAGTATTCTCCTGTTCTAATCAGTTCAGTTGCCTTTCATTTAGGGACAACCCCTAAGTTCCAGAGCCCACCAAAATTATTCAAATTATCCATCCTAAATCTACTTAGCTATATTACCCTGCTTCTTCCATTTTCCCTCTGAAATCCACAATGAAGGTGCCAGCTAGCAGTTTCTTTCTTTTTCTCTGCCTGCTCATCCCAGCTCTGTGCTTCCCTGCATCGCCTGTATAGTGGCTGTGCCTCCTGTTTCTAGGGGACTCTGAGTATAATGAAAATTTCCTTCATGACAACCATTTCCATGTTTGTGTCTCACCACACCTGATTGAAACAAATGTTGGGTATCATCAAAATAAAATCACAAGTTACTATTTACAATCAATATTATCTATTTCCTAGGAAAACAATTAAAATATGTATTTGATAAGAAATATAAAATCAGCCCTGGCCAGTTTTGCTCAGTGGATAGAGCATCGGCCTGAGGACCTAAGGGTCCCTGGTTCAATTCTGGTCAAGGGCATGTACCTCCATTGCATTATCCTCCTGGCAGGGGCCCTGGTCGGGCTCGTGAAGGAGGCGACCGAGCAATGTGTTTCTCTGACATTGGTGGTTCCCTGTCTTTCCTTCTCACTTCCACTCTCCCTAAAAATCAATGGAAAAATATCCTTGAGTGAGGATTGACACCACCACCAACAAAAAACACACACACACCAAGAAATACAAAATCAGAAGGGACTTCTGACAAGGAAGAAACCA
Source organism: Murina feae (assembly GCA_004026665.1). Taxonomy (NCBI): domain Eukaryota; kingdom Metazoa; phylum Chordata; class Mammalia; order Chiroptera; family Vespertilionidae; genus Murina; species Murina feae. The sequence goes on from PVJC01037624.1 coordinate 13,120, forward strand.
CTATTCAACACTTGTCCCCAAAACCAATGCCCCTCTTTCATCGCCTTTCCCAGATGCTTTTGTAAGTTACTTCTACCAAACTTGCAAGAAAAATAACCTATGTGTAATAAGAAGATAGAAAAACTCAGCTTATTTTATGAAGCTTACATAGAAATTCATACAGGAGCTGAATGAGAAAGGAAGTATCACTTAATGTAGATATAATATCCTAAATTAAATGATAACAAATACAATATAGCTATGCTACTAAAAAGTTTTCAAGATATACAGCAGTTCTAAGAAAATGAAAAAAAACTGTAGTAAAATTGTAATATGCATAAATAGCAACAATTGCATAAGTTATTTATGATAAATCTTTAAATATGTGAAATAGTTATATAAATAAAATCTTAATAGTGAATCAAACATCAATATAACACATAAAAAAAGACTTAAGTCAATTGAAATGATTAATTCTTTAACAATATAAAGATGAAAATTCTCCACAAAATAATCTATACATACCTTGAAATTTCATGGAATTTGACTAACTTATACCAAAGTTTACATGTAAAAAGAAAGGATAAGACTGATTAAGATAATTTTCAATAGTAATTTCAAGCAGAAATTCCACTTACCAGATAGAAACATTTAGTAAAAGATTATGAAGAAGAAATAAAAATATAACACTTAGTATAAGACCAAGTATTAGGATTTTGTTTTACTGAATTGACTATTACTAATTAAAAAAATGTTTTAATTCCATTATTTTTTTAAAATTTATGTTCTAGAAATAATCATGATTAAAGTCAGCTGAAAAGCAATGGATATTTGAGACCCATGTAACTGACAAATATTTAGTATCCAGGCTACATTAAAAACATTTAGCAAAATATTATAAAACAATAAACACTTAAATTGGAAAATTTATGGGTAAGACGATTGAAAAAATAATGCACAAAAAGGAAACTCAATTTTCTAAGTAATCAAGGAAAATGCAGACTAAAACAACCATGGAACTTTAATTTTACACCCACCAGAGTAGCAAAAGAATAAATGTCTAATAAACCTATGTCATGAACAAAATGTGAGAAATGGGAACTGTCATAATTGCTAACAAGACTCTAAATGGGTACAATCATCTCACAGAGTAATTGGTAAAATCTGTTAAAGAAGTGATCCAAAACTTGGTCAACTATATATTTAGTTTTCAGTGAAGAGAAATTCTTGAATATATGCAAAAAAAGTCATCTGAACATCTACAGGAATCTTCCCTCCAAGGCTGTGACAGTGAGGAAAAGGAAACCAACTAGACTCAATAGGTAAATGGATAAAGAATTGTTCTTTCACACACAAAAGATATCATGCAACAATTAAAATTAATCTACATATATAAACATTGCTAATTAAAAAAAAACATAATGTAAGGTGAAAAAAGAAATTTATATACATATATGTATCTTATGCCCAAAATAACAGTTCATTTTTATGACTAAACATTGGAATCACAATACACTTTTTCACATAGGGAAAAAGAAAAGGTCAGGAGCTGTAGACTTTATCAATGAGGAGAGGATAGGTTACTCTACAAACAACAGCCACATTCTATATAATCCTATATAATAAAAGGCTAATATGCAAATTGTCCCCTCGACCAGGAGTTTGACAGAGAGTTCAACCAGGAGTTCAACCCAGGGGTGGGCAAGCAAGCCAAAACCCACAGCCCCTCCCACCAAGTCTACCTGGCCTGATCACCCTGATCCCTGCTGGCCAGCCAGACCCCACCCGTGCACAAATCTGTGCACCAGGCTTTTAGTTAACCCATAAGACATTTCCATCATCCAGAATTTTTCTCTTATGATCCTTCACCCCTTCCCAGTCAAACTTTCAAGCCTCACCCTAAGCAACCACCAATCTGATTTTTATTACTACGGTTTTGCTGTTATGTGGCCCATATAAATTCATTCATATAGTATCTGCTCTCATTTGGTCTGATTTGTTCCATTCACATATTTTTTTCCACATGTGGCATGCCATAAATTTATTCCTATTTATTGCTGAGTAATACTCCATTGTCTGATTATACAGAAACTTTCAAAAATTGTATTACCTATTGTTAGACATGTGGATCATGTCCAATTTGGATATCATAATTAAAATTGCTGGGTATGATTTTGTACAAATTTTAGCGTGTTTATAATAAATAAGTTAATTTTAAATAATATTTTCTTGTATGTCCATTGTGTGTAGACCTGTTTGAAACACTTTCTTCTACCCAAAGTTTCCAAGGTGTTATCCTGTAATGCTTCCAAGATATAATAGCTGTAGTTTTTACTTTTAGGTCTATGGCACATTGCAAATTAATTTGTTGTGTATGTTTTAAGATGAAAACTAAGACTTTGTTTCTTCATAAGTTCATCTACTTTTTCTAGCAGCATTTGTTGAAATTACCTATGGAATTTACCATTGTGCTTTCGATGAAATTAACTGATCGTACATGTATAAATCTATTTTTAGACTTTATTTTGTTTCATTTATCTGTGTCTAATTCAACCTTATACCCATTTATGTACTTTTGTGAAAGTCCTGAGATCAGAAAATACATGTTTAGCAATATGCATTCTTCAAAATTGTACCCTTCAACTCCAAAATTTCCATTATTTTATGTTTTTATGTCTCTTAAAATTGTTCCTTTATACAGGCATTGATATTACACTTTCCTTTAACTTTTAAACATTTTTAGCTTTAATATATAGATTATATATAAATATAAATATAAATATAAATATAAATATAAATATAAATATAAATATAAATATAAATATAAATATAAATATAAATATATATATATATATATATATATATATATATATATATATATATATATAAATGGTTGCTTTACATTCTTTATTTGCTAAATCCTGCATGTGGGCCCACACACACAAAAAGAACAAAACAGATTTTATTGGCTTTTCCTAAGTATATGTTACACTTTCTGTTTTCTTGTTTACCTCATGATTTTTTGTTGAAAATTGGACACAAATAATATACTTAGATAATATATGTTAGCAAGTTTGGATTCTGACTTCCCTCCATGAGATTTATACTTAGTGTGCTGTTTGTTTCTTATTTAGTGATTTTTCCACAATAAAGTTGTAAAATCAGCCCCCATAGCAGTATTCGGTCTTTGCTCAGTTTTATGTATCTATATATATTTTTTACCTGGCATTTCAGGGTTCACTCATTGGTCTGCATGGCTTAGTGGCCTGGCTATGATTTGTCAGAAGCTATGCTCAAGCTAGTACCTTCAAATATCTGGGTGTTTTCAGATCTGCCATGCTTTTTTGGCTGAACCCTTTTGGATCACCTCTGCATATGTTAGCAGTCTCCTGGTCATCTGGGAAAGTGTGCTATGGACAAAAGGGACCACATGCTAACATGACAAGCTCAGGGGAGGCCTGCATGGCAGCCTTGCAAACTCAGAGGCCTAAAATAATCACAAAAGATGGTCTGAAAATTAAATATTTAACAAAAAAGGATATAGTGGGTAGTCATGTCCTAGGCCAATATTTTCCCTGACAAAGATCAACTTAGATCTTTACTGAGCCCATTTGTCTTTCTGCATCTGTAATAACATAACCTTTGAAAGTCTAGGTAACTTGTAACTTCTCTTTTTTCTGGACCCCTTAGGGCACAACCTAATGTGCTGAGTGCCAGGACATACACCATAAATGCCTTCATTATCACGTTAATTGTTCCTGCACCCACCTAAGTATGTGTCCATCATTTTACTTTTTATCCAATCCCAGGGGTCCCCCTTACCCCCTTTTCTTTCTCCTGCCTCTCTATATATCACCAATAGATTTCATGTAACCCACCTATGTCCCTTTCCTATGATTGCAATGGATAAATACAGATGTAACCCGCCATCCTTCGGAGCATTATCTCAATTTGTTGAGGTTTCGCTTCCCGGCATATGT
>PVJC01037625.1:0-17117 GCA_004026665.1 Murina feae
GGAGGCAGGCAGCACCCAGCTCTGGCCACAGCTCAAAAAAGAGAACAACATGCAGGGGAAGGCAAGAGTCTGAGAGATCAACATAGAGGGGGTGCCTACTCCAAGCCTCAATGGTGTGCTTGGGGGCAGGCCCCCAGCAGGTAGACATACACAGGAGGACTGCTCCGAGCCTCAGATGCGGCTGGGGGCAGGTCCCCAGTGGCGACACACACACACACACACAAAGGCGCCTGGCAGACTGGGCCCATCATAGGACATCCACTGAGGGGTTCCAGACTGTGAGAGGGGGCAGGCTGGGCTGAGGGACCCCCACCCTCCCCCCGTGCACGAATTTCATGCACTGGGCCCCTAGTACTGTATATAATTTCAGTTCTTTGAAGTTTGTTGAAACTTGCTTCATAGTACTGCATGGTCACATAAAATATAATTGAAGTGTGCCCCTCTGCTGCCACCTTGTGTGCAACTTGGGAATAACACCTACGTGCCTTTCAGCAGGAAAGGTTGTTGGGTGCAGTGGGTTCTCTGAGAGTTGAATACAGTTTGCTGCTCACATTGCTGAAGTTTTTTACATCTTAAGTTTTGTGGGAGGTTATTGGTTCTGAAAGATGTATGCTGTCTCTGAGAGAGGTGTGTTAGAGATATTATGATTACAAATTTTGTATGGTTATACATTTGTCTAGTTTCCCTTGTAGCTCTGTTCTGTGTACTTTGATTTCATGTTATGAAGTGCTTGTGAATTTGTATCTTCCTGGTAAAATTAAGTTATTGATCTGACGTGCTCTTTATATATAGTCTTGCTTTTTGCCTTCAGGTCTCATGTGTTATCATATAATTTTTATTTGGCTTATGTTTGTTTAATGTATCCTTTTCCATTCTTTCACTTTTGATCTCTTTGTACCCTTATGTTTTAGGTAGCTTTCAGTTTTTTATACTAGTTAAGAGTGAAATGAGTTGATGTTGTTTCAATATTTTTTTCTCATTAAGGTGTTCCAACACCATTTTCCAGTGGCCTAAGAAGATATTTTTATTATACCAAATTTCCATATGTATTTTAGTCCATTACTGGACTTTATATTCTGTTCCATCAACTTTTCTATTCACAGGACATTAACCAAATTGTTAAATTACTGTAGCTTTATAATGCAATACATTTCCTATCTGGTCAGAGTAGCTTTTATTCATTTATTTGCTTTTTCAGAAGTTTCCTTTATTATTTTCAAATATATGTATACTAGAGGCCTGGTGCACAAAAATTTGTGCACTGGGGAGGCGGGGGTTCCCTCAGCTCAGCCTCTGCCCTCTTGCAGTCTGGGACCACTCAGGGGATGTCCACCTGCTGGCTTTCATGGCCAGCCTGGGTGAGGGACTGATGGCTATTTGCAGGCTGGCCAAACCCCCCAGTGTGGACCCTCATCAGAACTGCAATTACACATGAAGAAGTGCAAATTAGAAAAGGAGCAAATTTGGGCTAAATTGTTTGGAATAATTTCCCCTCTCTGACTGTCAAGAGACAAACTGGGTGACCAAAGAAAAGGCCTCTGGTGTTCTCACCACAGCAATCCAGGTTCTTATAATTTTTCAACTATACCATGTTTTCCTCTAGTATTTTTTTCTAAAATGAAAACGACTTTGTTTGTTGTAACTCACTTAAACTAAACAAAAATATACAATTAATTCAAAATCCTACTTCAAGAGGTAAAAACTGCTTTTGTTTTAAGTACATACCCTTCCAGACAACTCTACATGCACAGTTCCTTTCCTCTTTTAAATATTCAACTTGTCTCTTTCCCTAATATGTGCACTTAAGGCTGCACATTTTTCTGAAAATCTTATAATGTATTTTTATTATTATTCAGTTCTAATTATTGTCTAGCTCTAATCGTGATGTATTTTGGGGTTTAATTGGAAGTGTATTTCATAATTTCTAAATATAAGTGTAAGGCATTCTCCAGCCAAACTTTCTGCAATAAACGCTCCAGGGCATAGAAACAATAGTAGCTTACAGTTAACCTTTTACAGCCAAAAGAGGAGGTTTAGCCAGGGGTGATGGGTTCTAGCAATTTAACCTTTTGAAGGTATGAGTCTGTATCCTGTGTTGAGAAAGAGAGCAAAAAACTTTGTGTGTCACTTTTTTGTGAATAAAAGCTTGCTTCTGCATCTGGTCGGGGCTGCAGTGTTCAGGAGGCAGCCAATCATTGTTGTTTTCTCATCATTGATATTTCTATCCCTCCCTATCCCTTTCTCTTTGAAATTAATAAAAATATAGAGGCCTGGTGCACAAAAATTTGTGCACTCAAGGGGGTCCCTCAGCCCGGCCTGTGCCCTCTCACAGTCTGGGCTCCCCAGGGGATTGGGCCTAATCTAGCAGTTAGATATCCCTCTGGCAGCCTGAGAGCCCTTGGGGGATGTCCACTTCCTAGTGGGGAGCAGGCCTAAGCTGCAGTTGGACATCCTTAGCGCTGCTGAGGAGGCTGGAGAGGCTCCCACCACCACCGCTATACTGGCAGCCATCAGCCTGGCTTGTGGCTGAGCAAAGCTCCCCCTGTGGGAGCGCACTGACCACCAGGGGGAATCTCCTGCATTGAGCGTCTGTCCCCTGGTGGTCAGTGTGTGTCATAGTGGCCAGTCATTCCCAGTTGTTCTGCTGTTAGGGTCAATTTGCATATTACCATTTTATTATATAGGATATTAAACAAACAAACAAGAACATTGCTTGTAAATGTTAGAACCAGGCTCAGATAAATTCTAGGGATCCAAAGCTTAGGAGTTCCCTCTCTCAGAACTACTGGAATTGCATATGAAGTACAAATTATGAAAGGAGCCACTTTGGGCTAAACAATTTGAAAGAGTTTTTATTGTCTTTAGACTAAGACACGAGGCTTGGTGAGCAAAGGAAAGGCTTGTGTTGTCTTAAATCTAGCTTATTTATAAATCGCCCTGTGTTTTCCTCTAGCCCTAGGTGGTTTGGCTCAGTGGATAGAGTGTGAGCCTGCGAACTAAAGGGTCCTGGGTTAGATTCCAGTCAAGGGCACGAACCTCAGTTGCAGGCTCCTCCCCTGCTCGGACCCTGGTTGGGGTGTGTGCAAGAGGCAACCAATCAATGTGTTTCTTTCATATCAGTATTTCTCTCTGTCTTCCCCTCTCTCTTTCACTCTAAAAATCAATGGAAAAATATCCGCAGTTGAGGCTTAGGAGAAAAGAAGTACCTAAAAGCCGTGATTTCCTCTAGAATATTATTTCCTACAGTAAAAATGGCTTTGTTTGAGCAGTTTACTTAATGGGGAAAAAATAAAATTAATTCAAAATTCTACCCCAAGAGCTAAAAAACGGCTATCATTTTTAGTATATCCCCTTTCAGACATCTCTACATGCACACATTTCCCTTGTTCTGTTTTCTCTAGATTTAATTTACTAATTTACTATTTTAGGTTCTTAATCTAGATGCAAAACATGTACATTTTTCAACTTTTATTCCTAAAGTTCAAAATGGGTACACATGTTTTAATAAGTTTTGGTATGTAGCATCATTCAGTTCAAATTATATTCTAACTTGAATTATGATGTATTTTTTGGGTTACTTAGAATTGTATTTCATAACATTTAAACATAAGGAGTTTCTAGGTCCTTCTGTTTATGATTTCTAGATTAACTACAATGACAACAAGAAACATCCTATATAATAAAAGGCTAATATGCAAATCAACCAAACGGTGGAATGATGGGTTGCTATGACGTGCACTGACCATCAGGGGGCAGATGCACAATGTAGGAGCTACCCCCTGGTGGTCAGTGCGCTCCAATAGAGGGGAGTGCTGCTCAGCCAGAAGCTGGGCTCACAGCTAGTGAGTGCAGCGGCAGTGGTGGGAGCCTCTCCCACCTCTGCAGCACAGCTAAGGACCCTTGAGGGGATATCTGCCTGCTGGCTTAAGCCTGCTCTCTGCAGTGGGAGCGGGCCTAAGCTGATAGGTGGACATCCCTGAGGAGTCCCACATTACAAAAGGGCACAGGCCAGGCTGAGGGACCCCTCTTCCCCGCCAAGTGCACAAATGCTGTGCATCAGGCCTCTAGTCCTGTATATAATTTCAATTCTTTGAAGTTTGTTGAAATTTGCTTCATAGTACAATATGATCAATTAAAAAATAAGTGTACTTCTGCTTCCATCTCGTGTTCATTTTGGGAATAACACCTTAGTGCATGTCTTCAGGAAAAGGGAGTGGCTATAGTGGGTCATGTCTAAGTGCTGAAAGAAATGTTATTTAGGAGTATATTTCAGAACTTTTAAAACTAAGACCTTTCTATTTATCTTTTGTTGCTGATTAACCTCTATTAGAGCAAGAAACATAATTTATATAATTTCAATCCTTTGAAATGTTTTGAAACATACATACATGGAGCATTAAAAAAAACTTTCCAAGTATGATTCTTTGCTGCCACCTCGTGTGCAATTTGGGAATAATACCTTAGTGCCTTTCAGCAGGAAAGGTTGTTGGGTATAGTGGGCTATCTGAAGATTGAATACAGTTTGCTGCTCAGGTTGTTGAACTTTTTTACATCCTTACTGAGGTCTTTGTGGCAGGCTATTGGTTCTGAAAGTGGTATGCTCTGTCTCTGAATGAGAGAGGTGTGTTAAATTTATTGTGATTATAAATTTATCTCATTTCCCTTGTAGCTCTGTTCTATGTACTTTAATTTTGTTATGAAGGGCTTGTGAATTTGGATCTTCCTGGTAAAATAAAGTTATTGATATGAAGTGCTCTTTATTTATAGTAATCCTTTTTGCCTTCAAGTCTCATGTGTTATCATCATCATTTTTAATTTAGTTTACTACTGTTTGCTTAATATATCTTTATTCCATTCTTTCACTTTTGATCTCTTTGTACCCTTATGTTTTAGGTAGTGTTCAGTTTTTATACTAGTTATGAGTGAAATGAGTTGATTTTCATTCAATATTTTTTTCCATCCAGTTGTTTCAACACCTTTTATTATATAATGCATTTTTCTATGATCTAAGGGGATATTTTTATTATACCAAATTTCCATATGTATTTGAATCTATCACTGGACTTTGTATTCTGTCCCAATTTATCTATTCACAGGACATTGTCCAAGTTTTTAAATTACTGTAGCCTTATAACACAATACATTATTCTATCTGGTCAGGATAGCTTTTATTCATTTTCTTTTTCAGAATTTTCTTTTCTTATTTAAAAAATATTTTTATTATTGATTTCAGAGAGGAAGGGAGAGGGAAATAAAGAATCATCAGTGATGGGAGAGAATTATCAATTGACTGCCTCCTACATGCATGCTCCCCACTGGGGATCAAGCCTGCAACCAGGGCATGTGCTCTCAACGGGAATTGAGCTGTGATGTCCTGATTCATAGGTCAATGCTCAACCACTGAAACACGCTGGCCAGGCTAGAATTTTCTGTTACATTTTTCATTTTAACATGTGAACTTAAATGAGCTTGTTTTGCTCTTAAAAATTTTGCTAATATTTTATTCAAATCATCATAGATTTATAGTCAACATTGAGAGACTGACATCATTATGTTTTTTATCTATCCAAAAATATTTCTATCCAAGATATTGCTGTTCAGTTGTTCAGGTGTCTATTATTGTGTAGCTTTTAAGATTTTGTTTATACAGATCATGCACACTTTTGTTATAATAATTCCTAAACATCTTATGTGTTTTGTTGCCATTATATATTTCCTTAGATTATATATTTCACATGATGTTTTTTTTTAAAATATATTTTATTGATTTTTCACAGAGAGGAAGGGAGAGGGATAGAGAGTTAGAAACATCGATGAGAGAGAAACATCGATCAGCTGCCCCCTGCACACCCTCCACTGGGGATATGCCCCCAACCAAGGTACATGCCCTTGACAAGAATCAAAGTCGGGACTCTTCAGTCTGCAGGCCAACACTCTATCCACTGAGTCAAACCAGTCAGTGCTCATATGCTGTTTTAAAGGGTATGTATTTATATGCACGTTATCTCTCCCTTCCTCTCTGAAATCAACAAAAAAAATATTAAAAGAGGAAGATTATTATTTTTTAAATCTTTATTGTTCATATTATTACAGTTGTTCCTCTTCTTTCCCCGCATAGCTCCCCTCCTCCCGGTTCCCACTCCACTCTCTTCCCTTACCTCTCCCCGCCATGTCCTCATCCATAGGTGTACGATTTTTGTCCAGTCTCTTCCTGCAACCTCCATACCCCTTTCCCCTGAGAATTGTCAGTCCACTCCCTTTCTATGCCTCTGATTCTATTCTATTCACCAGTTTATTCTGTTCATCAGATTTTTTATTCACTTGATTTTTAGGTTCACTTGTTGATAGATATGTATTTGTTATTCCTAATTTTTATCTTTACTTTTTATTCTTCCTCTCTTCTTAAAGGATACCTTTCAGCACTTCATATAATACTGGTTGAGTGGTGATGAACTCCTTTAGCTTTTTCTTGTCTGTGAAGCTCTTTGTCTGACCTTCAATTCTGAATGATAGCTTTGCTGAGTAAAGTAATCTTGGTTGTAGGTTCTTGCTATTCATCACTTTGAATATTTCTTGCCACTCCCTTCTGGCCTGTAAAGTTTCTGTTGAGAAATCAGCTGACAGTCGTATGGGTACTCCCTTGTAGGTAACTGACTGCTTTTCTCTTGCTGCTTTTAAGATTCTCTCTTTGTCTTTTGCCCTTGGCATTTTAATTGTGATGTGTCTTGGTGTGGTCCTCTTTGGATTCCTTTTGTTTGGGATTCTCTGTGCTTCCTGGACTTGTAAGTCTATTTCTTTCACCAGGAAGGGAAAGTTTTCTGTCATTATTTCTTCAAATAGGTTTTCAATATTTTGCTCTCTCTCTTCTTCTGGCACCCCTGGAAAGGGGGGGGGGTAATTCTGATGTTGGTATGCTTGAAGTTGTCCCAGAGACTCGTTAGACTATCTTCATTTTTTTTGGATTCTTTTCTCTTTATTCTTTTCTGGTTGGGTGTTTTTTGCTTCTTCATATTTCAAATCTTTGACTTAATTCTTGCAATCTTCTAGTCTGCTGTTGGATCTGTGTATATTATTCTTTATTTCAGTCAGTGTATGCTTAATTTCTAGCTGATCCTTTTTCATATCCTTGAGGGTCTCACTAAATTTATCGGTAGTCTCTAGAAAATTCTTGAAAAACCTTATAACTGTGGTTTTGAACTCTATATCCAGTCGTTTGCTTTCCTCCATTTCTGTCATTTGTGACCTGTTTCTTTGTCTCTGCATTTTGGCTGCTTTCCTGCATTGATAGAGTGGTTTTCTGTGCTAGGTGTCCTATAGGGCGCAATGGCTCAGCCTCCCCAATCACCTGAGGTGACACTCTTGGTGCACTCCTCTGTAGGCTTTGTGCACAGTCTTGTTGTAGCTAAGCCTTGATTGTTGTTGGTATCACTGGGAGGTATTGACCTGCAGGCCACTTGGCTGTGAGAATCAGCTCTGTCTATGGTGGCAGAACTTCTGTGCTGGAAACACCTTTATGAGGCAAGACTTGCTTCAGTGGGGCTTTGGTGCTCACTGAGTCTACCCCCTAAGTGTGTCTCTTATGAATCTGAGGAGTTGTAATCTGGATGGTCCCACTCTGACCACTGGGTACACTGGCTCTTGGATCTCTAAGGAGGTGCTAATTTAGCTTCTGCATATGGCTACCCAGCAGGAGGTATGGAGAGATCTGCAGATTCCTCTTCTTTGTTTGGGGTTTGGAGGTGCCCAGATGAGGCCCAGCTGTGAAGCAATGAAAGCTGCTGTGGGGCCTTAGGCCTTCTTTTGGATATTCTGGGTATCTTTAACCCAGCTGCAGTTTGTTAGGTAATTGTACATTGCAAAGCGCCAGGCCATTTATATGCAAAAGCCTTTGTGGTCAGCTTGGGTGGGGCGGGGTCTCAGGGAATCAACAGGGGAGAAAAAACAGCTATGGCTGATCCTCAGCCCTGCCCTAAGCGGCCCTGGGTCTCATTGTCCCACAGTAATAGCTGCAAGCACCGCTGAAAGAAAGCCACCCTCGAGTTCCGCCCAATACCAGGTATTCCAGTTTCTCCCCCTATGAGTCTGGATCCTCAGAGACTCGCCCAGAACTGGAGTTCAGAGCCATCGGGAGCTTGTGCCTCTCTCCAGATTGAAAAAGACAACCACGTCCTCAGTTGCCAGCCGTTTCTGCATGCACCTCTGTAACTCTGCACTTCCGCACCTCCTCTGAGTCTCAGTGTGCTTTTCTCTTTCCTTCTAGTTGTAGAATTTCCACTCAGCCAGCCTTCCTATGGTTCTCGGTAATGTTCGTTTTTCATTGCAGTTTTAAAGTGGCTGTGTGAGACAGCAATTTTAGGTATTTACCTATGCTGCCATCTTGGTTTCTCTAAGAGGAAGATTATTGATTACACATAAAAAAATCAATATGATCTGGACACCGAGTACATGTCCATCTCCATTTCTGGAACTAAGATTTAAAAAAAAATATGGTAATATTGATTTTAGAGAGAGAGGAAGGGAAAGGGAGAGAGAGATTGAAACATGGATGAGATCAAGCATCATATCAATTCGCCACCTCTTGCATGCTCCCTACTGGGGATTGAGCCCACAACCTGGGCATGTGCCCTCACTGGGAATCTAACCAACCACCTCTTGGTTCCTGGGACAGCACTCAATCTATAGAGCCACTCCAGCTGTGCTGAACTGAGATTTAATAATTGAACTAAAGTAACTTATTCTCAAGTGGATGATTATGTCAATGAAATGTGGAATAGCCTACTAATTCATCTTTTGGTTGCAAAACTTTTAAAAAATATTTTTTTGTGCCTTATCCGGTTTGACTCAGTGGATAGAGTGTTGGCCTGTAGACTGAAGGGTCCCAGGCATGGTCAAGGGCACATGCCTAGGTTCTGGGCTTCATCCCCAGTAGGGGGCATGCAGAAGGCAGCTGATCAGTGATTCACTCTCATCATTGATGTTTCTATCTCTCTCTCCCTCTCTCTTCCTCTCTGAAATCAATAAAAATGTATTTAAAAATATATTTTTGTTATTGATTTTTAGAGACAGGAAGGGAGAAGGATAGAGAGATAGAAACTTTGATGACAGAGGAACATCATTGATCGACTGTTTCCTGCACTGTCTCTCCTGGGGCTTGAATCTGCAATCAAGGTACATGCCCAACTGGAAGCGAACCCAGGACCCTTCAGTGCGCAGGCCAACATGCTATCCAGTGAGCCAAATTGACTAAGGCTGTAAAACTTTAATTTAAATTTTCAAAGGTGGGAATGAAGTGGACCAAAAGTTTGCATTTGTTATATTCATGTTAAGCTCACTGTTAAGAAGTAAAAATGAGAAAGAACCTACAATTATTTCCATTTCCTTCTAAAAGATTTAGTTTGAAAAAACTGGTTTAGGAAGCTAATTTACCAGGAGTTTCTTTTAAAAAATAAAAAATTTAATTTCAAAGAAGGGAGAGGGAGAGATAGAAACATCAATGATGAGAGAGAATCAGTGACCAGCTACCTCCTGCATGACCCACTCTGGGATCAAGCCCTCAATCCAAGTATGTGCCCTGACTGGGAATCGAACCATAACCTCCTGGTTCATGGGTTGATGTTCAACAACTGAGCCACACCAGTTGAGCTGCCAGCAGTTTCTTGATACCCCTATCTTTCCACCTCCCCCATCCTATAGGTTTTGAGATTACCTAATGAAAATTAACATGCCACATATTCTGCACTTTTCCTAAATATCACTCATTTCACCTCCACAATCTAAGACCCTGATTCCCCATTTTCCCCAGTTCTTAATATTACCTTATTGTCTTTGCAGGGGTCCTCAAACTTTTTAAACATGGTGCCAGTTCACTGTCCCTCAGACCGTTGGAGGGCCAGACTATAGTTTAAAAAAAAACAAAAACTGTGAACAAATTCTATGCACACTGCACATATCTTATTTTAAGCAGGACAGGCAGTGGTGGCAAAAACATGTGGCCCACGTGCTGTAGTTTGAGGATGCCTGGTCTTTGGCATTCATTTGTATTGAGTTTTCCTTGTGCATATATTAAACATTGTATATCTCTTGTTAATTTGAGTATGTTAATTTGGTTATTAGCCCAGCTATTAGAATTTACAAGGTATAAGGTAAATAATTACTCTTTAAATCTCCCACAGTTTTGAAGAGCCAGCCTTGTGGAATTATCAGCTGGAACATGGCTAACTTCTGACACTGCTCAGCCATGAGATCATGGACACCTGCCAGCAAAAGTAAGCATTATTATTACTCTTTCATTCTGTTAGCCTTCTGTGTGTAGTACTGCAGGGTTTGGTAGAATTTTGAAGTTCTGGAATTATTTTGTTTTCTTATACATTGATATTGGCATGAAAGAAAGTATTTGTGAAACTAGCTGCTTGGATTTAGAGTGACATGGGTTCTCTTTAGTGAATCACGGGTTTGTGTGCAACATGATGATCTGTTCAGTCCATGCATCTTGCATTGGGCAGCTGAGGCCTGATATCTCTCTCCAAGTCCTGATTGTGGCCATGGAATCTTAATTATAGATCCCTTAGTTATACATCCAGGGTCTCTGGTTTTGGGTCAACTATGTATTCGGGTGTGTGTCTGGGGTTTTTGGGTCTCTTTGGGCGTGGCTTTGTGTCCTGGGTTCTGTGTAGGGTCCAAGTGCAGCTATAGATTCAGATTCCAGTGGAATCTGATCTTAAGAATCCGCTGTCAGTCTTTGGCATCTGGTTTCTGGCTTTTGTGCTGCATAGTATGCTTGAATCAGGAGAATCACTTTGAGTTTGAGTTCCAGGGCTGGGTGTCCAGGTTTTGTTTTGTGGTTTGCTATAGGGTCCAGGTTCCAGAGTCCAATGTGTGTGTCTGGGGTCCTAATTTTGGCTCTGGTGTCTAGTGTCTATCCATTGATGGTAATTGTGTTGAATTCAACACTAATAAGAGTCTCCAAGTGTATGGAGTTCAGGCAGGTTATTAAAAAGCTAGATATATTTCTTGGTAAGTGGAATGGGAAATCTAAGACTCTAGCAGGGCCTAGTAACTTATAGGCATGAATGTAAAAAATAATAATAATACAACTCCATATAGGCAATAATGGTTGCTTAATTTTTCATTATCATTGAAAATTTAGGTTTCCAAACACTAAAAATTCTCATACATTAAATTACTTTAAATAAAAATAAAATAAAATATGGACATACATCCCTGACTGGCATTCGTCAGTGGTTAGAGCACCATCCTTTGCACCAGTGGGATGTGGGTTTGAATCACAGTCAAGGGTACTTACCTGGGTTGCAGGTCCAGTCCCATCCCCAGTCAGGGTGTGTGGGAGGCAACCAATAGATGTGACTCTGTCACATTGATGTTTCCCTCTCTCCTGCCTCTTTCTCTCTCTCTCCCCACTTCCTCACTCCTCCCTTCCACTTTCTAAAAATCAATGGAAAAATATTCTCACTCTTGGTGAGGATTAAAAATACATGAAAATACATATTTAAAGAAAAAAGGTGAGTTACTCTTGAATTATGTATATGGTCTGTAAATATATGTATTTGTATGATACATGTACATACATCTTTATATTATGTGCTATGTATTTTATTTCTCCATATGGCATTATTAGGATATAATCTTTTACGGGCCTAAAAAATTAAATAGTTGTAAATTAAACAAAATCTTGTAGTCTGGACAAAATATTTAATACTAACACTATTTTTACCCAGCCTTACCCAGTTTTTACAAAATTTATGTCATAATATTTAATTAACCTTAATTTATAATCTTTCCAAAGTTGAAATTGTAAGAAATGTTATAATTGACTGAAAAAATGACTAATTTATTCCAGTGGGCCCAGAATTACCTCAACAATTTAATCCCTGTCTTTATGAAAAAAGTTTTAAAACTCATTAGGACTAGCCTTAGTCAGTTTGGCCCAGTGGATAGAGCGTCAGGCAGTCGAATGAAGGGTCCCAAGTTCGATGCTGGTCAAAGGCATATACCTAGGTTGCAGGATGAATTCCAGTCAAGGGCATTACCTGGATTGCAGGTTTGATCCCCAGCCCTGGTTGGGGAGTATGCAGGAGGCAACCAATCAATGTGTTTCTCTCACATCGATGTTTCTTTTTCTGTCTCCCTCCCATCCCCCATCCGCTCTCTCTAAAAAATAAAAAAAAAATCTTTAGGTGAGGATTAACAACAAAAACAAAGTAATTAAACATGTTTAACATACTTAAAATAACCTAATAAAGTAATAATAATATTAATAACAAAAATACTAAAATCTATGTTCTATTTATATACATTTGTTTTTTATTAAAATGGATGTTGTAAAAATTTCAACCTGCACTAAGAAAAAAATTGCAAAATTTCAAAGCCAAATTTAAACAGGGACCTCCCAGGAGTAGCTCATGTCCTGTCAGTACACTAAGCAGCAAAGAGTAATGGTTCCTTGTGAAGCCAGTCTGCAGTAATATTCCAGGTCTCTATGGTCCAAACACTGAAAGGTTATGAAATGTTTCTAATGGTCAACATGCACTTCTGATAGGCCATGGGTAATGTTTTAAAATCGTAGATATTAATTGAAGTTATATATTAAATCTAAAAAATATATGGGCTTTTTACTATTCTCTATGTCATTGTACAATAATCATTAAAAAGCAAAGTTCTTATCAATTACTTTATTAACAAATCTATAACCATGCTGCTTTACATTTTGTCATTTATAGAATCATTGTTCTACTCTAGTGCAGTTTCAAATAAATTACATATTTTATAAAATTCATGAGGAGTGGTTTGCTCTAAATTACAGATTTCTAAACAGGCCCTATATTTAAGTAAATATTTATAAGACTCTAAGAAATACTTGAATTAATAAAAATGCTGGCAAATCAAAATCGGTAATTATTATAGGCTAAATAAAATAAAATGATTATTCTTGTTATTGTTTTAAATATTGTTAATTTTTATATCTTATTATTTTTCAAATATAAGAAAAACCAAAAGGAGACATTCCACATTATTATCAAGGTTTATTAACCAGGTTACAAGAGCTGATAATTTAACAGCATTAATGTCACAATATTCTCAATGAGGCAAAGAGGTCAATGACCACAACTCAACACCAGCAGATTTTTGTTCATTTAAAGAAACATTAATTAAAGACTCTCCAACACTGTTGCAATGAACCTTATCAGATTTCTAACCACTAATGGGCATCTGTCCCTGTCTGACACCTCCATCTGCAGTGGAAATCAAAAGCTTTTCAAGGATAAAATGCACAAACATCAAAAAATAGCCAGCCATCCTGAGGCCCTGACAAGGCTTTTATACCTACAAATATTACTAAGAATAATAATGTTTATACACCCGGCTGGTGTGGCTCAGTGGTTGTCAACCTACGAACCAGGAGGTCATGGTTCAACTCCCAGGCTGGTCACATGCCCGGGTTGCAGGGCAGGCTTGATTTCTGGTGGAGAATTTGCAGGAGGTAGCTGACCATGATTCTCTCTCATTATTGATGTTTCTATCTCTCCCTCTCCCAAATCAATAACAGCCTATTTAAAAAATACACTCTTCATCAATTCTCATTTAAAAATTGAAAATACTGTTAAAAATAATTAACTTGGGGGAGAACCAAGATGGCGGCATGAGGTATATACCTAAATGCACAGCCTCCACAACTACATTTTTAAAATACAACTATACAGATAAACAGCCATCCTCCAGAACCAAGGGAGGGGAAGCTTTACAACTAGAAGGCAAGAGAAGGAGTGCTTTGAGACTGAGTAGAAGCTCCTGGCACCAAAACTGAGAGGTATGAACATGCGGAACGGAGGCAGTGCGGAGGCGCGGGTGAAAGGGAGTGGCAGCTGCTCTCGGTCCGCGGCTTGGAAGGAGATTATAAACTCCAGGGTCGCACTGAATGCGATTCTGGCTGTAGCGCAACGGGGCAGAAGACCAGTGGTGTTCTAGCAGTGCTATTCACAGCGATCACTGACGTGGAGATTCGGGGACTGAGAGGCACGTGCAGAACCCAGGGCTTGGAGACACCAAACCCAGAGAAACTGCGGCAGCCGTTGTGGGTTGCTCCACCCCGGTGACTCTGAGACCCCACCCCATCCCAACTACAACCCCGCCCAAGCTGTGTGCCTGCCTGCCTTCAGCATAACCTAAGGGTCTGCAGCTGGGACAGAACTCCAAACGATCTAAACCCCAAACAACGAAGAGAAAAGCCTGCAGATCATTTCCTCCCAGTGATACCTCCCAGTGATAACTACAAGACTGTTCACCCAGCCTTCAAAGGCGTACAACAAGAGTGTCCACCCTAGGTGATTGGGGAGGCTGAATCACTGGGCCCTATACACAGAAAGCCAAAATGTGGAGACTAAGAAGCAGGTCACAAATGACAGAAATGGAGGAAAGCAAACGACTGGATATAGAGTTCGAAACCACGGTTATTAGGTTTTTCAAGAATTTTCTAGAAACCACTGATAAATTTGAAAAGGACTAGCTAGACATTAAGCATACACTGACTGAAATAAAGAATATTATACAGAGATCCAACAGCAGACGAGACGATTGTGAGAATCAAGTCAAAGATATGAAATATGAAGAAGCAAAACTCACCCAGCCGGAAAAGCCAAAAGAAAAAAAGAAAAGAAAAGAAAAAAAGAATAAAAAAGTATGAAGATAGTGTAAGGAGTCTCTGGGACAACTTCAAGCGTACCAACATCAGAATTATAGGGGTGCCAGTAGAAGAGAAAGAGCAAGATATTGAAAACCTATTTGAAGAAATAATAACAGAAAACTTCTCCCACCTGTTGAAAGAAATAGACTTCCAAGTCCAGGAAGCTCACAGAACCCCAAACAAAAGGAATCTAAGAAGGACCACACCAAGACACATCATAATCAAAATGTCAAGAGCAAAAGACAAGGAGAGATTCTTAAAAGCTGCAAGAGAAAACCAGTTAATTACCTACAAGGGGGAACCCATATGACTATTAGCTGACTTCTCAACAGAAACTTTGCAGGCCAGAAGGGAGTGGCAAGAAATATTCAAAGTGATGAATAGCAAGAACCTACAGCCAAAATTACTTTACCCAGCAAAGCTATCATTCAAAATTGAAGGTCAAATAAAGAGCTTCACAGACAAAAAAAAAGCTAAAGGAGTTCATCACCACCCAATCAGTATTATATGAAATGCTGAAAGGAATCCTTTGAGAAGAGAATGAAGAAAAAATAAAGATAAAAATTATGAACAACAAATACATATCTATCAACAAGTGAATCTAAAAATCAAGTGAATAAAACATCCGATAAACAGAATAAACTGGTGAATAGAATAGAATCAGAGGCATAGAAATGGAGTGGATGGACAATTTTGGGGGGTTAAGGGTGTTGGGGTGTGGGAAGAGAATGGACAATGATCATACACCTATGGATGAGGACAGTGGGGGGTGGGGACAGAGGGTGGGGTGGGAACTGGGAGGAGGGGAGCTATGGGGGGAAAAAGAGGAACAACTGTAATAATCTGAACAATAAAGGTAAATAAAAAATAATTAACTTGAAGAAAACAAACAAATGGGACTACTTCAAAATAAAAAGCTTCTTCACAGCAAAAGAAACCATCAACAAAACAACAAGAAAGCCTACTGCATGGGAGAACATATAAGGAACTCATACAACTTTACAAAAGGAAGATAAACAATCCAATCAAAAAATGGGCAAAGGACCTAAATAGACACTTTTCAAAACAGGCCATTCAGAAAGCCAAGAGACATATGAAAACATGCTCAAAGTAACTAATCATCTGAGAGATGCAAATCAAAACAACAATGAGGTACCATCTCACACCGGTCAGAATTGCTATCATCAACAAATCAACAAATCACAAGTGCTGGAGAGGATGTGGAGAAAAAGGAACCCTCGTGCACTGCTGGTGGGAATGCAGACTGGTGCAACCACTATGGAAGACAGTATGGCGTTTCCTCAAAAATTTAAAAATGGAACTCCCATTTGACCCTGTGATCCCACTTCTAGGGATATATCCCAAGAAACCAGAAACACCAATCAGAAAGGATATATGCATCCCTATGTTTATAGCAGCACAATTCACCATAGCTAAGATTTGGAAATAGCCTAAGTGCCCATCAGCAGATGAATGGATTAGAAAACTGGTACATCTACGCAATGCAATACTATGCTTCTGTGAAAAAGAAGGAATTCTTACCATTTGCAGCAGCATGGATGGAACTGGAGAGCATTATGCTAAGTGAAATAAGCCAATCAATGAAAGAAAAATACCCCATGACATCACTCATCTATGGATAATAAAGACCATTATAAACTGCTAAACAAAGATTAGAAACAGAAGCAGAGCAGCATTAAACAGACTGTCAAACTACAGCAGGAAGGCCAGGGAGGGGAAAGAGATCAACCAAAGGACTTTTATGTATCCATATAAGCATAACCAATGGACACAAGACACTGAGGGGGGAGGGGTAAGGGAGGATGGGGGAAGGTCAAGGGGGAAAAAAAGAGACATATGTACTACTCTGTAATATTTTAATAATAAAAAAATAAAAAATAAAAAATAATTAACTTGAAAAATCTTCTATAATAAAAGCGAAACATGCAAATGTGACCGTTACCACCAGCCAATCAGAGCGGCTGTATGCAAATTAACCCAGCCAAGATGGAGGCCAACAGCCAATCAGAGTGTCTGTATGCAAATTAACCCAGCCAAGATGGAGGCCAACAGCCACGGAACGAGAGCAAACCAAAGGGTTCTGTTGCAACTGCCTGCCTAGGCTGGCAGTTGGAAGTGGCACCAGGGCACCAGGGCACCAGGAAGTGGGAAAGCAAGGTGGCAGGCCGGGGAGCAGGTAAGAGGTGGCAGGGGTCGGCGGCCTGCTTGGTGGGCTTCCTAGGCCCTTTGTGGGGCATCGGGGAGCGAGTAAGAGGTGGCAGGGTGTCAGCGGCCTGCTTGGCAGCTGTCCAGGCCCTTGGAGGGGGATCGGGGAGTGGGAAAGAGGCAGCAGGGGGTCAGTGGCCTGCTTGGTGGGATTCCCAGGCCCCTTGCAGGGCACCAGGAAGTGGGAAAGCAA
>PVJC01037626.1:0-17100 GCA_004026665.1 Murina feae
TTACATTATAACCAAGGAAAAGTTGAACAAAGAACTTTTAGCATCTTTAATTTGTTAACCTACCAAAAAATATTTAATGCTATGACTAATGAAGGAAGGAGGGAGCTTTGTTACTTCAAAAGAGTTTCTATTATAAGAATGAAGAGTAGGCTTTGAGATCAGTACATGTAGATTTGAGTCTTTGGCCACTTAATATATGTGTAATCTTGGTAAAGTTACTTAATTGAGTGTTATTTTTTTTTTATATGGAAGCTAGAGGCTTGGAGCACAAGATTTGTGCAAGATAGGTCTTCCTTCCCCTGGCTGCCAGCACCTGGGAACCAGGCTTCCCTTACAGAGGGAGGCCCCACCCACCTGCCAGTCGGTGGCCTGGGCCACCCTCTGTGGGGCAATCATGAGGCGATGGCCGGGTCCCCAACCAATGGCATCGCACCTGCCTTGGCTGGCCTGGTGCCAGTGGGTGTCATAGCATAGTCCTAGATGGTCATTGGGATGGTCATTCTGCTGTTGGGCTGTTTGGTCGATTTGCATATTATGCTTTTACTAGGGGCCCAGTGCACAAAAATTTGTGCACATGGGAGGTCCCTCAGCCCGGCCTGTGCCCTCTCACAGTCTAGGACCCCTCTGGGGATGTCCACCTGCTGGCGTGCCTGACCAGCCTGGGTGAGGGGCTGATGGCTGTTTGCAGACTGGCCAAGCCCCCCAGTGGGGTCCCTCACCCCATTGGGGTGTGGCCAGCCTGGGTGAGGAGCTGAGGGGCATTTTTAGGCTGCCCACAGTCCCTTCAGGTTTTGGGTCCCTACTGGGGTACCTGGCCAGCCTGGGTGAGGGGCTGATGGCTGTTTGCAGACTAGCCAAGCCCCCCCGTGGGGTCCCTCACCCCATTGGGGTGTGGCCAGCCAGGGTGAGGACCTGAGGGGCATTTTCAGGCTGCCCACAGTCCCTTCAGGTTTTGGGTCCCTACTAGGGTACCTGGCCAGCCTGGGTGAGGGGTTGATGGCTGTTTGCAGGCTGGCCAAGCCCCCCAGTAACGTCCCTCACCCCATTGGGTTATGGCCAGTGTGGGTGACAGGCTGAGGAGTGCTTTCAGGCTTTCAGGCTGCCCACAGCTCCCATTGACCCAATGTCCCAGGAAGGCTGGCTGGAAGCAGGTTTCTGGGGTTTGTTTATCTTCTATAATTGATGCACTGTTCCTTTAAGCCAAGGCCTAGTAATGAAACCTCCTCTGCTTCACCTTATAGCTTCTATAATGAGAGATTGTTACCCTTAGTAGTCAGGCCAGGCCTGCTGTCTATAATTGAGACTTTGTTGCAAATATGTTTTGCCTGGAGCCAGGATAAGCGGAGCGGGCCTGCAAACAGTTTCAGTTTTACTCCTGCTGCAATGGAAGTTGCTGTTTACTCAGGTCCGTGAGTGGCGGCCTCCATGTTGGCTGGGCTAATTTGCATACAGTCGCTCTGATTGGCTGGTGGGTGCGGCTTACCCATCCCAAACAGACAGTTAATTTTAATATTACGCTTTTATTAGTTTAGATTATATAGGATTGGAAAAAGTAACTGAACTACA
The DNA here is from genome assembly GCA_004026665.1 of Murina feae. Classification (NCBI taxonomy): domain Eukaryota; kingdom Metazoa; phylum Chordata; class Mammalia; order Chiroptera; family Vespertilionidae; genus Murina; species Murina feae. The sequence continues at coordinate 1,567 of PVJC01037626.1, forward strand.
GGGTTGCTGAAGAGATCAAATAAATAAGCCAATCTGAGAAAGTTATAAAATAAAATCTCTTACAGCTTGAGAGGTAACTACAATTTTTTACAATTTTAGTAATAGGTTAGAATACAAGTAATTTAAAATCTTGAAGGAGAAGCAATTTAAAGATATTTCATAGTTATATATTAAAAACAAAAGTGATTTTATAGCCTGTTACAATTTATATTTGAGGTAGAATAGTTACAATATTTTAGAAATACGAAATGGCTAACCTTGTAGATTTTTAAAAAATGGTTAATTTTACAAATGCATGTTTACATACCATCACAGAAAAATATGTTTTTAATGTATTCAAATATGTATACTACTATATCTAAAGTACAAGATATAAATTTAAATTAGGATTTAGGGTGAGGAAATTATTGTGTATCCTGATTGTGGTGGTGATCACATGGACATCTGTATTAAAATCCATAGATTATATACACATAGAAAAGTTCAATTTAGTACATATTAATTGAAAAAATAAAATTTTAATGATTTTAAAAAATGTATGCTGTGTTTTTTTTTTAAATGTATTTTATTGATTTTTTTACAGAGAGGAAGGAAGAGAGAGAGTTAGAAACATCAATGAGAGAGAAGCATCCATCAGCTCCCTACTGCACACCCCCTACTGGGGATGTGCCTGCAACCAAAATACATGCCCTTGACGGGAATTGAACCTGGGACCCTTGAGTCCGCAGGCCGACACTCTGTCTAGTGAGCCAAACCAGCTAGGGCTGTATGATATCTTTTAAAAAATAATGGTGGGTTCTTAAAAAGATTCTATGAGATTTGCTTTATATTATAAATTTTCAATGGTATTCTTTACCAGTTTCATTTTAACCTTCAGTTTTAAGACAAAATGTTTGTGTGTGTGCGTGTGTGTGTATGTTTGTTTTTAGATACTACAGAGTCCTATACTCACTAAAATATAGTAGTAGGTCAGAGTTTGCAAACCTAAGCAACATTGGTGTTTTTGTTGTGGCGGCTGTCCAGTGCGTTTTAAGATTTTCAGCAATATCCTGTTAGATACCAGTAGCACTCCTCCACTCTCCTTCAACCCCCATACTGACAACAAGAAATGTTCCCTGACATTGCTGAATGTCTGTGAGGGGTGGGGAGTGGGTGAGGAGACAAAATCACCACAGTTGAAAATCACTGTTCTAGGCCTTAGTAGCTCAAACTTTGGAATACATATTTCTTTATTTTCAAAGCTTGCCTGATTTGTATATTATGGTAAGAGTTCTGTAACCTCCACCTATACCAAGAGATCTTTTCTAAAATTATTTAATGCTACAATATGGTATATCCAACTCACGAAGTTAAAAGGCTTTACTTTTATTAAATCTTGGTAAAATGAGAATTCTAGAAGTATTTGAAGGGTGTAACAGTATATGCCACATAACAGCAATCTTTTTTTTTTAATCTTTATTGTTCAGATTATTACAGTTGTTCCTCTTTTTCCCCCCATAGCTCCCCTCCTCCCAGTTCCCACCCCACCTTCTGTCCTTGCCCCCCCACTGTCCTCATCCATAGGTGTACAATTATTATCCATTCTCTTCTCGCACCCCCAGCACCCTTAACCCCCGAAAATTGTCCGTCCACTCCATTTCTATGCCTCTGATTCTGTTCTGTTCACCAGTTTATTCTGTTCATCAGATTTTTTATTCACTTGATTCTTAGATTCACTTATTGATAGATATATATTTGTTGTTCATAATTTTTACTTTCCTTTTTCTTCTTCCTCTTCTCAAAGGATACCTTTCAGCATTTCATATAATACTGGTTGGGTGGTGATGAACTCTTTTAGCTTTTTCTTGTCTGTGAAGCTCTTTATCCGACCCTCAATTGTGAATGATAGCTTTGCTGGGTAAAGTAATTTTGGCTGTAGGTTCTTGCTATTCATCACTTTGAATATTTCTTGCCACTGTTTCTGTTGAGAAATCAGCTGACAGTCGTATGGGTGCCCCCTTGTAGGTAACTAACTGCCTTTCTCTTGCAGCTTTTAAGAATTTCTCCTTGTCTTTTGCTCTTGGCATTTTAATTATGATATGTCTTGGTGTGGTCCTCCTTCGGTTTCTTTTGTTTGGAGGTCTCTGTGCTTCCTGGAATTGTAAGTCTATTTCTTTCACCAGGTGGGGGAAGTTTTCTGTCATTATTTCTTCAAATAGGTTTTCAATATCTTGCTCTTTCTCTTCTTCTGGCACCCCTATAATTCTGATGTTGGTGCGCTTGAAGTTGTCCCAGAGACTCTTTACACTATCTTCATACTTTTTGATCCTTTTTCTTTTTTCTTTTTTCTTTTTTCTTTTGGCTTTTCCGGCTGAGTGAGTTTTGCTTCTTCATATTTCATATCTTTGACTTGATTCTTGCGTTCCTCTCGTCTGCTGTTGGATCTCTGTATATTATTCTTTATTTCAGTCAGTGTATGCTTAATTTCTTGTTGGTCCTTTATCATATCCTTGAGGGTCTCATTAGATTTATTGAGGGTCTCACTAAATTTATCGGTGGTCTCACTAAATTTATCGGCAGTCTCTAGAAAATTGTTGAAAAACCTAATAACCATGATTTTGAACTCTATATCCTGTCGCATAACAGCAATCTTAATAAGCCAGTATATGAGTGTAAAGATAGGAAAAAGGAACTGGAGAGCACTATATCCTGCCTTGAATATATTTTGGTGCCTTGGCAAATCATTTAACCAAAATGTTTATTATTTATACAGTGGGAATGACTTAACCTAAATTGTATACGGTAACAGAGTAGGGGACGTGAGTGATTTTAGACATAAATTATGTAAAAACGTTAAGGCTTTAGTTGATTAGATATTTGAACTCTTTCAGCTCTCAAATAATAGAAGAAAATGGAATTGAATATGATATCAGCATGGCACAGTCTAATGATTCATTAATAGCCAACCATAATGATTCCGAAGATTCAAAAACAGATTCTCAGGTAATTTGCGGTAGGGATTCAACTGGGAACTTTTTCCCATTCAAAGGGAAAACAACATGCCATTTAACAACTTTTTATGCTAAAGGAATATTATTATACTTAATATATTCAAGAATTTTAACATTTCCTTTTCCACAATTGTATCATATTTAGTTTTGTATATTCATAAAATTTTATACACAAGGAAATCCTTAAGTTGAATTATATTTCATTACTTGAGGTTGAATATAATAAAAATCAATTTCACTTTAAGAACTGCTTTCTGTTTGTATCATTCCATGAATTGACAGCTTTTGCAGTGTAAAGTGGATAATTAACTGAAAAAAGTGAAATGTCTTCCTTTTTATTATAAACACTAGAGGCCTGATGCACGAAATTTGTGCAAGCGTAGGCCTTCCTTCCCCCGGCTGCCAGCACAGGCTTCCCTCTGGCACCCAGGACCCAGGCTTCCCTCACAGCTGCAACTTCGTCCGGAAGATTGTCTAGAAGGACATCTGTTCTAATTAGCATATTATGTTTTTATTATAGACTAGAGGCCCGAGTGCACAAAAATTTGTGCACTTGCGGGGGGTCCCTCAGCCCGGCCTGTGCCCTCTCTCAGTCTGGGACCCCTTGGGGGATGTCCACCTGCTGGCATGCCTGGCCAGCCTGGGTGAGGGGCTGAAGGCCGTTTCAGGCTACCCACAGCCCCTTTAGGGTTTGGGTCCCTACTGGGGTGCCTGGCCAGCCTGGGTGAGGGGCAGAGGGCCATTTCAGGCTACCCACAGCCCCTTCAGGGTTTGGGTCCCTACTGGGGTGCCTGGCTGGAAGCAGGTATCTGGGATTTATTTAATTTCTATAATTGAAACTTTGTTGCCTTGGTCCCCTGCTTGAAGCCTGGGTTGCCTCTGGCAACCCAAGGTCCCAGCCCCACAGGTATCTGGGGTTTGTTTATCTTCTATAATTGAAACTTTGTAGCCTTGAGTAGAACTCAGGGCCCACAGAGCCCTGGCTTCCTCTGTTGCCCGGGGCAACTCTAGCTCTGTGGTCACCGCCATCTTAGTTGAGTTAATTTGCATAATTGCTGCTGATTGGTTGGTGGGTGTGGTTTGTGGGCATGGCTTGTGGATGTAACGGAGTGAGGGTCAATTTGCATATTATTCTTCTATTAGATTAGATTCTGTTTTTTAAAAAAATTGTTATGTTTTACAAACATCCAAGTGATTTTTTTAATTATTTTTTTGCAAAGCATTCAACCTGTATCGACTCCAGGGATCCTTCCTTTGGACAAAATAGTTCTGGTAGAGTTTTACCCATCACTACTCATGAAGCAGATAATTCACTCACATCGCAGAATGTATCAGGGCTCCTGACTCAGGCACAGACTCTTTCTGCAGAGCAGTTTCACCTAGTGGACCAAAATGGGCAACCTATTCAATATGAACTTCAGTCATTGGAGGATTCAAACGCACAAATGGTGAGTATATTTTATAAAGAATGAGTTTTAGCCCTGGCTGGTGTCCTCAGTGGTTAGAGCATCAGCCTGTGCACCAAAGGGTCGCAGGTTCGATTCTTGGTCAAAGGCATATACTTATATTGTGGGGGTGCTGTAGAAGGCAACCCGTCTATGTGTCTCTCTTCTCTCTCTCTCTCTCCCTCCCACCCCCTCCTTTTCACTCTCTCTAGAGAAAATATTCTCTGGGAGGATTAACTATATATATGTACATATATAGTTTTACTACTTGTGTTTGAAGATTTAAAAATTTGCATTTTATTTTTAAAATATATTTTATTGATTTCTTACAAAGAGGAAGGGAGAGGGATAGAGAGTTAGAAACATCAATGAGAGAGAAACATCGATCAGCTGCCTCCTCCACACCCCCTACTGGGAATGTGCCCACAACCAAGGTACATGCCCTTGATCGGAATCGAACCCGGGACCCCTCAGTCCTCAGGCTGACGCTCTATCCACTGAGCCAAACCGGTTAGGGCAAAAAATTTGCATTTCTTATAAAACATTCAAGAGTCACATTGACTGGTTGTTTCCCACACATTGACATTTCTCTAAATTTAAGGCAATGGGTTTAGTATTAACTTGGAAAAAAGTATAATGTATACTTTTCTCTATGCTTTTAGATTTTTTTGGAACTTTGAAGAATTCCCTATAGACCAAGACAGGATATATGTAAATGCAGAAATATAAAAACAAATGCTGTTTAATTAGACATGTAAAAAGATACTGTTTTCTTAACTAATAAAATGACTTAAAATATAAACGATTACCACACAAATAGGCCGAACATGTATGGGTAATACAATAAATATAAAAAAGTTAATACATTGCCCTGACTGGTTTGGCTCAGTGGCTAGAGCGTCGGCCTATGGACTCAAGGGTCCCAGGTTCAATTCCGGTCAAGGGCATGTACCTTGGTTGCGAGCACATCCCCAGTGGGGAGTGTGTGGGAGGCAGCTGTTCGATGTTTCTCTCTCATCGATGTTTCTAACTCTCTATCTCTCTCCCTTCCTCTCTGTAAAAAATCAATAAAACATATTTAAAAAAAAAAGTTAATGCATTTAGTTCATTCATAGCCTTGTCATATTACTGAGTCATTAGATCTCACCCATGAAAAATGACTACGACCATAGGTGCTTAAGGTCATAGGACATAGGATCAAACTGCCTGTTTTGAATTCCAGCTTTACCACTTAACAGTTGTGAGACTTTGGAAAAAATTTTATGTATCTCAGTGTTTTCATCTATAAAATGAGGGAAATAATAGTATCGACCAAAGAGGCAGGCATGTCTGTAATGATTTAAGTAATAACTCTTAAATTAGTATAGGCTTATGCATTTGATTTCTTTTTTAATGAATCCAAGATGATTGTTGCCAGCTCATCAGAAAATGGACAGATGCTTCGTGTAATTCCATCTACCCAGACAGGAATGACACAAGTGATTATACCTCAGGGGCAACTTGTGGATATGAATAGTCCTCAGGGTGAGTAATAATGGGAGCTAGAGGATTTTAGAATGTTTTAAAGAAAAAAAAAAGTACACTTAGAAAAATCACTTCATGAAAGTCAGTGCTAAAATTGATTTCTTTGGGTAAGGTTGTGAACTGAATAATTAGGAAATATTTCTTAGCCCAAATAAATTTTAAGTTTATTTTTCAACTCCTGTCTAGGTTAGCTATCTATTTCATTTTGGAATTCTATGAAGCTGGTTGACTCTTGCTCCCTCCCAAATGACCAGTGAGCGTAAAGTAAATTCTTAATTATGATAACAGTAATAATACCAACAATAATAAAAAGAATATAGTGCTTATAGCTACTGGAGAAGATTTTACATTTGTATTTTTATATATTTTTATCAGTATCATTGTTAGTCATATTACATTACTTTTTTTAATGATTCTTTTCATCCTCTTTGCTCTTTTCCTTCTTTGTTCCTTTAATTTCAGAAAGAAGACTCATATTTCCAGTTTCTTTTTATTTTACTTTTTCTCCACGTATTTAATGATATCACTGTTCTCTTCCTTTTGCTTCTCTTGCTATTCCATCTATTTGAATCTCTTTTCTGACATCATAGTTACTCTTCTGTTGCTTGTTCGTAGTTATGATTTAGGGTAGATATTTTTACCTTAATGTTTATGATTCTTTGTCTTTGTTAACAGTTGTTAAAACAAAAACAAGGAAAAATAACATAGTTTGCAGAAAACATAATAAACATGGTATAGAAACAAAAACAAGGGTCAGTTTTACATTTTCCTATTACGTATTATCGGAAATTATACAGACTCTAAATATGTATAACAATTATTTCTACCACTGTTACATCCTAGATGTTCAATGTAAGCTCCAAAAACTTAGTTACAGAATTTTAGTAGTTAGTATTATAATTGGGAAGTTAACAAGTTTATCACAGAAATTCTCAAAGCATTGTAAGGTTTAATGTCGTTAGCTTCAGAGCATATCTTCCCTTTCCTGTTTCAAATATTAAAGTTCTAGTTAGTTACATTCTCATGGTCTTACTCAAGATAGTGATGTTTTGTTCTTGTGATTGTGGTTAAGATGCCTCTGAAGAGAAACCCAGCAACAGAAACTTACCAACTGCAAGACTGGATGCTCTAGCCGACCAGAACAGTAGCTATATTCTGCATCCACAACCCTCCCTCACATTGCCCCAAAAGACAGTGACCAGGTGAGTCAAGATGCAGGAGCTCATCTTTTGTTATCATCATGGAAATACAGTTTTTTTAATTGTTACAACTAAAGCTGACTGACTGTAGAAAAGATCAGAAATACCGGAAATACAGTACACTGTCATTAAACATATCTTTATTTTAATGGCTTCTTGGCAATAAGGAAGCTAGTCTAAAAGAAGAAATGTCCAAAGTGCTACTTTTCCTCAGTGATGCTTACCTATTATATTTGAAACAACCTGGAAACACCTGACACTAATAGAATTTTTAGACTAAAGAAATATTCTTTCTAGTTCATTCTAGTTCCTAAAGTTTTTAATAGTCTCATCATATTTTTTGCATTTAATTCCTCTGTGGTAAAGTGTTTAAAATGTGTTTTGTTAATATGTATTTCAGCTTTTACTTTTGCCTTAAAATAAAACTTTATAATAATTTAGGAAAATATAAACATGGTTTTTAAAAATATATATATTTTTATTGATTTTAGAGAGGAAAGGAAAAGGAGAAAGAGAAACATCAATGATGAGAGAGAATCATTGATCAGCTGCCTCCTGTACGCCCCACACTGGGGATTGAGCTTGCAGTCTGGGCATGTGACCTGACCGGGAATCAAACTGTGACCTCCTGCTTCATAGGTAGATGCTCAACCATTGAGCCATGCTGATGGCTAGACAAGACCTTTAATCTTAGAACTTGACATAATATCATGCTATTCCTTTCTGTTTTTATTTATTTTAAAGAGAGGGGAAGAGAGGAGGAGAGAGAGCCAGAAACATCAATAAGAGAGAAACACCCATGAGCTGCCTACTTACTACACAACCTGTACAGGGGATTGAGCCGCAGCACTGACGGAGGATTGAACCTCTTGGTGCGTGGCTGTATACTCAACCACTGAGCTATGCTGGCCAGCTATCATGCTATTCTTAACAAGTCACCTGAAGATGTTTTATTAGCTCATTTTTTAATAAATGAAAATAATTATATAATGAGAAAAATATACCATTTTAACAAGACAAATAAAATCCTTGAATTTGTTGGAACTAAAGGTACTTGGAAGCATACACTTGCACATTTGTGTTAGCAGGTACTAAAATAGTCATGATTAAATAAAATTATAATTAATATACCCATCAGATCAATCTGTCATTATTATTCTAATTTCTTATTGATGACCTCAATATTTTGTCTTTGATACTAAGGGAATAAAGCAGTTGAATGCCATGCATATGTGTAACTTGTAACGTATACTTAAATATATTTCTCCCCTGTCTCAGAATGCTTGAAGAACCGTTTCTGGCTCCTCTCCAGCCACTTTCTTCTAACACACCTGTATGGGCCTGCCGTCTTAGGAGTTGTGAGGTGAGTTAAAAACAACCATTATCTAGATTCACTTAATTACAGTTCATCCCAAAATGTCCACCTTTTTTTGTTTCTTACTCCTCAATGGATGATATTTTTCCATGGATTTTTTAGAGAGAGTGGAAGGGAGGGGGATAGAGAGAGAAGCACCGATGTAAGAGACACATTGATAGGTTGCCTCCTGCATGCACCCTGACTGGGCCAGGGGTTGAGTCTGCAGCTGAAGTATGTGCCCTTGACCGGAATCAAATCTGTGACGCTTCAGTCTGCAGGCTGATGCTTTATGCACTGAGCCAAACCAACTAGGGCCCAAAATGTCTACTTTTCAAAACGACTAGCAGAGGCTGTATCTCTCGTCTGTTCTTTTATTCCTTCAAGTTTGTATGATCTATTAAAGTAGAGATAATACAAATCTTCTCACTTCACTATCATTTCTTCTCTTGTCTTTCATGAAAATATAAACATGGCTTTTTAATATATATATATTTTTTATAGATTTTAGAGAGAAAAGGAAAAGGAGAAAGAGAGACATCAATGATGAGAGAAAATCATTGATCAGCTGCCATCATTTTTCTCTACTTTTGATCTTTTGACCATTCCTTCTCTTTCTTTGCTTGTGCTTATTTATTTTCATCTTCTCAGTGGAAATTCTTCAAAGTTCACTGTTTGACCTTATTTTATTTCTCTACGTTTTATTCCTTGTAAAGCTTATCAACTTTGTTGACTTTCACCTATCACTTATATAAAAATCTCCAAATATATATCTCCAGTTCTTTCTTTTTTTATTTCATTTTATTGAATTTATTGAATGACATTGATTAATAAAATTGTATAGGTTTTAGGTATACAATTATAAAATACATTATATGTATATTGTATTGAGTGAATATACATACAGAGACATATATATTTATCTATATTCTAAGCATCTTCATTCAAAAGGGGAAACCAGGTTAATTAGTAAATTCTTTGTCCATTAGATAAAAGTATTTATGCTAATTTCCACAAGCTAAGAAAAAGAAAAACCCATTACTTATTTTTGGCACTTAAGGTCAGACAGGAATTCTATGAAAAGAATGCTGATATAATGAACAAATTCTTTGACATCATTTTTATATAAGATATATCACAGTTTTCATAGGTTTTCAAACAGATTCATGGCATAATATCAAAATCAGTTTCATTAAACAAGCCCCACAGGGAGCCAGTACCTTGTGGCTAGTTTTATGCTGATTTGGTTGGATACGGGGTGAGAATTTCAAGTATCTGGAAGAATAGATACATGATATATTCTTCAAGCTATTTTCCTTAAAGATTATTTGTCTCCAACCAGATTTTGATAAAGTCAATGTGGCAGTGAGTTTGGCATTCTCTAACAAATACCTGGACAGTATCTATTTGATGACGCTAGTTGAATTCAGACCAGGTCCACTGGTTGTAATAGACCATTGATCTGAAGGAGAAATTACATTGTCTTTTGAGAGCTGATCAGTCTTTTATCTTGGACAGTCACCTCATTAAATTTTTTGTACAATGAAACATATTTGCTAATGATTTTGTTATTTTACTACATGCAGAAAATTGGAGATTCATACCGGGGCTACTGTGTAAGTGAGACCGAATTAGAAAGTGTTTTAACATTTCACAAACAGCAAACACAGAGTGTTTGGGGGACTCGCCAGTCTCCAAGCCCAGCCAAGCCAGCTACACGTTTGATGTGGAAATCCCAGTATGTCCCATATGATGGAATTCCATTTGTCAATACAGGTACTTTTTAAAAGAAATATTTTAAAAGGTTCAGCAGTAGCCATGATCCCTTGTGAAACTGTGGTTTTCATTTTGGTAGATGATAACTAAATGTTAATTGATCAAAATGTATATTAAACTAAAAAGCATACTTAAAATAAACATAACCAATATTTTGTAAAATTGCATTTTAATATATTCAATAAATCATGCTTCCTTTTGATATGCTGAAAATAAAAAATAATATTGAAATTCCAGGTACATCTCTTTAATAGAAATTAAACAGTAAGCAATTTTATTATTTTAAATATGTATATCTTTTGCTTTTGCTTTTGTTTTTGTTTTGTTTTTTATCCAATCTCCAGATATTCTCTCCTCTTTGGATTTGTCTTGTGGGACAAATTTATGTCCATTTTATATAACTTACAACTCTTGAGTTACTGTATAGAATTGTGTATAATCAAGGGTTATATAGAATTTTAATATCAGGGTTCTTAAGCATCAGATGCATTATATACAGTATTCTCAAACACTAGTGTTTACCAGAGCAGTAGAGTTTCAGACAATTCCCAGAGATTTACCCTAAGACCAGTCAGACCCCACAGAACCTAAAAATAAGTGATTTATTCCAGGATTATGTGGGTACTGATTTAGCTGGAAGAGTTGCAGCCTCATCCTAGACCTCTGGGGGTAAAAAGAAATAACTGAGAGGAAGACAGTCTTCTACCCAGAGCTGCCTTGCTACGTGATGCTGATTTTTCCCAGAGAGAGCAATCCAAGCAAGAGAGTATTCAAGACGGACGTCACAGACTTTTTAAATCTTCTATATAAATAAAAATGTAAATGTTCGTTTGTTCAAAATCTTAAATCTCCGAAAGTTCTTCACCGATTGCTTTGAAATTTTGACACAATGTTGCATTCGAATACTCGCGTGTTTTTATACACCTAATACGCGTGTTTTATCTACTATTATATAGATGTCACACCTGTGACAGATTTGCACGTGGAAACATCAGACCATTTGGGAACACATTAATATTGGTTGCAGATTTCAGGCAAACATTACCTGTAATTTCTCAATCGACACCAGCAGACAAAATAAGTGCTTGTCTGAAATACTCTACTTTGTGGCGACACGTAAAGATGTTAAAATTAATTACAAATATGCGTGTCCAGCTGCAAAATGATTGATCAGCTGAGATATTCTCATATCAATTGCCGGAAATTGGGAACGGAAAGCTGCCGGTTGATTGGACTTCAGGACGAATTTCATTGCCTCATAACTTCTGCAATTTAGTGACGTCAAAAGAAGAATTGGTTGAAAAAGTATTTCCCAATATTCAAATCAATTATAAGAATCACGATTGGCTGAATGAACGAGCTATTCTTGCGGCCAAGAACAAAGACGTCTACGAACTTAATATTATTTATTCAGTCTAACATTCAAAGCGAGGCAGCCACATACAAGTCCGTTGACACTGTTGTGGAAGCAGATGAAGTGGTTAATTATCCAACAGAATTTTTGAATTCATTCCATCTGCCAGGGATGCCACTGCACATACTGCATTTGAAAATATCAACCATCCAAAGCTTTGCAATGACACGTGGCTTGCAGTAAAAAAATTAATGAGCAACCTCATAGAGTCAACAGTCTTGACAGGACCTTTCAAAGGTGAAGACGTCCTCATTCCTCACATTCCTATGATTCCAATGGATATGCCATTGCAATTTAAGAGATTGCAATTCCCAATTCGATTGGCGTTTGCAATCACCATCAACAAAGCTCGGGGCCAATCTTTAGAATTGTGCGGTTTAGATCTAGACACGGATTGCTTCTCACATGGACAATTATATGTTGTGTGTTCTAGATTCGGCAAACCAGGCAATCTCTATATCTGCACAGACAATAGAACAAAAAATACTGTATACCCACAAGCATTGTGCAATTAAACATATTAGAAATGTGCACTTTCTCTTTTCTTTCTTTTCCATTTAACCAGACTGAGCCACAGCAACACGTGGCTGGGTACAGCTAGTAACCTAATATAAGAAATAACATCCTGTCAATTTAACTGTTCATTGGAAGTTAGTAAGTCTAGCCCATGCTCATGGGGAGGTAATTACACAAGGACATGAGAACCAGGAGGAAGGGATCATTGGGGGCCATCTAAGTGAGTGGTTATCACATTATTCTAACAGCCCAAATAGAATAAAGGAAATAAGTAACTATAAAATGAAATATAATCTTAAATGACATTATTTATTCACAAATACAGCATGTGCTAATTTCTATTTATAAAATGGTAAATTTTATTAAAATCTGTTGTAAATACTAGTTGACATTCAGTAAATGTAGTATTTACTCATTTAACATAATGTGGTATGTTTGCTAAATATTACAGTCAACTTTTAAATTCATTTGTACACTTTATTTTAATGTCATATTGCTGTATTCTTTCCTTAAAGTTTTGTAGTGAAAGTATAGATTTTGATATAGCCACCACCAAGTTATTTTTAATCTAGTATCCGGAATGGATAGATTCTTGATATAATATCAGTAGTTGGTCTTGGCCCACAGGGAGTAGAGCCGTGGTAATGGAGTGTCAGTATGGGCCAAGGAGAAGAGGTTTCCAGTTAAAAAAGATCAGTGAGCAGGAAAGCAGGCCTTGTCACCTCTACAAAGCCACTTGTCCAGCCCGGTAAGCTTTCATTTCTTTTATTTCTTTCTTCTTAAGTACTTATTTTTGAATAGCTAATATTCACTTTTTAAACTTTTAGCAGCTCCAAAAATATACAGTGAAATCTGACTTTCTTCTTACCCTTGCTCCCTTGTCCCTCTTTAAAGCAGCAACTTTTACCAGTTTCTTGAATAACCTTCCAAAGTTATTCTGTGTATATGAATATATGTGGGTGTGTGTATATATTCATATACATATATATTCTCCTTTACTCTCATATGTGTGTATATGTGTGTGTGTATATGTATATATATTCTCCTTTACTCTCATAAATGCTAAATGTCTCAGTAAAGCTTACTAATATATATATTTTTTAAGTTAGGTAGGAGTGTACCTTCTTTCCGTCTATAAATTCACATTGATTTATTTCCATTCTGAATGCCTATTGTGATTATTTACTGTACAGCTATTACGCTTCAGACTAGTTTGAATATAATGATATATACTACTATATACTTTGCTTTTCTTCATTCCAAATATATCTGAAAGCTGCCATAACTGTATATAAAAGCACTGGTTATTTCTTTAAAAAAAGTTTTAAGTTTACTTTTAAAATTGAGATATAATTGACATATAGCATATTAGTTTCATGGCTCCTTTTTAATAACCGTAAAATAGTCTATTTATAGATGAATTATCATTTACTTAATTAGATTTATAAATTTTCAGCTGAATTTTACATAGGGTAATAGATCTAAAAGTTTACATGAAACTTGGGAGAAAAATTTCTTTATGTGAAGAAATAATTTTATTCTCTATTTTTCTATAAGTACTTCCTGAGTATCTACTCTGTGCCCAGCAACTATGTTTGGGTGCCATGGGAAGTAGGGAGACTAAAACAGGGATAAGATTTTCCTTAATCATGGAGAACTTAAAATGTTGTTGGAGTAGATCAGTAAACAACACTTTTAGAGAACATAATAGTATATAGTATGGATTAGCTAACTATCTTCAGAGAGAGAATATAACCATGCAAACACATTAATAGGACAGAAAGTATAGAAAGCCTGGATGCTGAGGTTTAGGTTGAATTTAGATAGGTAGAGAGTTAAAGGAAATAAATTGTAGGCTAGGAGGACTATATAAATAAAGATAGGCATGATTGTATGTTTGATACTAGTATTAGAGGAAGAAGGATGATTTCTCCATTGAGATGATATAACCTTCATAGGAAAAGCAATTTTATATTTGAGGTAATTGAAAGTAAGATTAGGTAAAAAGTGCCTTAGCTGGTTTGGCTCACTGGATAGAGTGTCAGCCTGCAGACTGAAGGGTCCTGGGTTCAATTCCAGTCAAGGGCACATGCCTGGGTTGTGGGCTTGATCCCCAGTAGGGAGTGTGCAGGAGGCAGCTGGTCAATGATTCTCATCATTAATGTTTCTTTCTCCCCCTCTCCCTTTCTCTCTGAAATCAGTAACACACACACACACACACGAGGCATGTTGCAGGAAGACTTCGGTAAGAATAGGGCTTCCTCAACCTATTCCTGCAAGAATAGGGCTTCCTGAGCCAGAGCGAAGCAGAGAAGGGTGGCTTCGCTCCCTTCTCCACTGTCTTGTCCCTCTCTTCTCTGCCACCTCGGCTACCTCCTGTCTCTACCATCTCTGCTGCCTCAGCTCTGTTCCCTTCTCCACTGGTTTGCTCCCTTCTGCAGCACTTGGCTTCCTTCTATGCTATCTTCAGTCTTCTCTCTGAGCCTGTGTATGTAAATTAATTGCCATCTTTGTTGGGTTAATTTGCATATCATTCTGATTGACTGGTGGGCGTAGCGGAGTGACACCAATTTGCACATTACTCTTTTACTAGGGGCCCGGTGCACAAAAATTTGTGCACTCGGGGTTGGGGGTCCCTCAGCCCGGCCTGTGCCCTCTTGCAGTCTGGGATACCTCGGGGGAGATGTCCACCTGCTGGCATGTCTGGCCAGCCTGGGTGAGGGGCTGAGAGCCATTTTCAGGCTGCCCACAGCCCCTTCAGGGTTCATGCACTGGGGGGTGGGAGGGCTGGTGAGTGCAGGCCTGGATATTTCCCACCGGAGGGCCCACGATTGCACACGCCTGGTGGGCCCACACCGCTGAGGGGACACACCTGGCGCAGAGTTAGGTGGCAAGCCAGGGGCGGATGCTGGTGCAGAATCCCTCGGCGGGGCCCTGCTGCTGAGCAAACACACCCGGGGTGGAGCTGGGCAGTGAACTGGCTTCGGATTCTCTGCACTGTGCAGCAGACGTTCCCGCACGCCCTGTAGAGGCCCCTGGGGGGTGGATGAAGGTAGCGGACCTTGGACAGGTGTTCCTGGACACCCTGCGGAGGCCCCCAGGGCAGAGCCAGGCAGTGACTCAGGACAGGCATTCCTGGATGTCCCGCAGAGGCCCCTGGGGGGCAAAGCCAGGCAGCAGACCCAGGACGGCTGCTCCTGCACACCCTCCAGAGGCCCCGTGCTCCTGCATGCCCCGGGGAGGCCCCCAGGGGGTGGAGCCAGGCAGTGGACCCGGGACAGGCGCTCCTGGATACTCCTTGGAGGCTCCCGGGGGC
>PVJC01037627.1:0-17118 GCA_004026665.1 Murina feae
AGGCAGGCCGCCCGCAGCCCTGGTCACAGCTCAAAAAAGAGAACAACATGCAGGGGAGGGCAAGAGTCTGAGAGATCAACATAGAGGGGGTGCCTGCTCCAAGCCTCCACGGTGTGCCTGGGGGCAGGCCCCCAGCAGGTAGACACACACAGGAGGACTGCTCCGAGCCTCTGATGGGGCTGGGGGCAGGTCCCCAGTGGTGACACACACACACATACACACACACACACAAAAGGTGCCTGGCAGACTGGGGCCATCATAGGACATCCACTGAGGGGTCCCAGACTGTGAGAGGGCACAGGCCGGACTGAGGGACTCCCTCCACCCCGAGTGCACAAATTTTTGTGCACCGGGCCCCTAGTTTCTAAATAAAGTCACATTCTGAAGTTCTGGGTGGATATGAATTTTGAGATATTCCTACCTACTGCAGTAATAAAGATTACTAATGTAATGCAACATTTTAAAAAATTGAATGTCAAAAACCCCATGATGAACAAAATAGCGACATTTTACATAAAGGCAGGATCTGCTCTTTCTATGCCATGGTGGTGTGTGCAGTGGACTCTTGCCAAGGCTTCTCACAGGACTCTCAGGATCCAGCGGTTCCTGGCCAAGATGTAGAAGCAGAATGGCCTCCTCCCCAGTGGATTCCGATGGAAACTGGCAACAAAATCAGGTATAACTCCAAAAGGAGACATTGGGGAAGAACTGAGCTGGGTCTCTGAGGGACTGCACATGATGTAGCTCACCTGTTTATTCTGTGTCTGGACTGCTTACAATTTACATCACTGAAAAGATCACTACTATCTGGACTGTTGGGCGTGTTTTATTGGGAAACTAGAAGCCCGATGCACAAAAATTTGTGCACTCGGTGGGGTCCCTCAGCCTGGCCTGTACCCTCTCACAGCCTGGGACCCCTTGGGGGATGTCCACTTGCCAGTGGGGAGCAAGCCTAAGCTGCAGTCACATCCTTAGCACTGCTGAGGAGGCAGGAGAGGCACCAGCCGCCACTGTTGTGCTGAGAGCTATCACCTGGATTGTGGCTAAGCAGAGCTCCCCCTGTGGGAGCATACTGACCACCAGGGGGCAGCTCCTGCATTGAGCGTCTGCCCCCTGGTGGTCAGTGTGTGTCATAGTGACCAGTGGTTCTGCTGTTAGGGTTATTTTGCATATTACCCTTTTATTACATAGGATTATTGAAGAATGATTTTTCTCTTTAATATGTTTCTCTTAATATGTTTCTGCACTAGTAGGTTGGTTCAGTAATAAATACCTTTAAAAAAGACAGATGTGACAGGACTGGGATTAGGGTAAGGCAAGTGAGGTGCAGAGCTGGTTGGATTCTCTTTAGAATTCTATATTTTGTTCATGGTGTTTTGTTTTTGTTTTGCATAGAACTTAAGAAATACTGCAATATTATTTCTCTTGAACACTGAGATTTTGGCATCTCTTAGATTTCTCACACAAGGTGAGTATCTCTCTTGTTGCATCCTGGTGCTGGCCCTGCTGTCGCACTGCATGGTGGCTGAGTTCCGAAGGAGAGTGCCCCAGGTAGAAGCTGTATTACGCTTTCTTACTTTCTCCTTTTATGACTAGCATCAAAAGCCCCATCAAAATCCACCACATTCTGGTCCTTTGAAGTAAGTCCATGGTGCAAGCCCCCATATTCACAGGGTGGGAAGTTTGACACCTCTTGATGGTAGGAATAGCAAAGAATTTGCAGAGATGTGTTAGACTCACCCCCACACTTCCATGACTTCTCTGTGGTGCTCTCCTACATGCACTAATCTTTCCCCCGTGATTGGACTGCACCCCACTTCCTTCCTACTGCTGTGAGTGCAGTCTGGGTGTGGCGGCTGTGGGAAGCCTATCTGGTTACAGAGGAAGAAAAGCAACAGAGGAAGAAGGTTCTGAATCACTATTGGGTCACATTCCTAACTTGGAAACCGTCAGTCCCTTTGCTGTTTTTTGGCTATCAAGTTGAAACTCCTCTCATGGCTTTAAAGAGCATTCTGACTCTCTCTTCCAAGGCAACATAGACTTGTGTTTGTTTGTTTTTAAAGAAAAAATTAATGTTTTAATTTGTTTAGTTATAATATGATTTTTTTTAAATGGGGAAAACATGTACCTACACAATAGCCGGTCACAGTAGTGAATAATAAAATTACAGTTTCTGTTTCAAGACTTATCTTTTACAAATTTGACAGTGATTTTGTGACAATTGAATTTTTTAAAATGTATTTTTATTTATTTCAGAGGAAGGGAGAGGGCGAGAGATTTAGAAACATCAGTGATGAGAGAGAATCATTGATCAGCTGCCTCCTGCATGCCCCCCACTGGGGATTGAGCCTGCAACCCAGGCATGTGCCCTGACCAGGAATCAAATCCGTGACCTGCTGGTTCATAGGTTGATGTTCAAACACTGAGCCACGTCATCTGGGCACAATTGAATTTTTAAACGCATATTCATTTTCCATATAGGTAGATTTGTCAATTTTCACTTACAGTTTTATCAAAGAATACTTCATTAATTTTAATTTCAAAAAAGTCTTATAAAGCACCAGATAGTCATTAGGAAAAGTTACATATAAAGATACACTGATTGCAATTTATAATATCTCATTTCACAATACATGCCAGAAATTTCAACTCTTCCTTTCCTCCCAGATTAATTCTAGAAGTTTTCAAAGTGTCTGCAGTGGGGAAAAAATTTAAATACAATTAAAAACGAATCACATAGAATGGCAGAATTGAAGTCAAGTTCTATTTCTTCACTTTTATTGCTGTGCTTTTTACTGTTTAAACACAGAAATGCATAGTCCTTCATGAACTCAAAATATAAACTGCACCCAAAATTGACCTTGAATTATTCTGAACTATTGTGAAGCTACTCTGTAAATAAACACATGTGACTGAATCCCTGGTGTTAGGAGGTTGATTGTATCACCAGAGTTCCCAGAGTAACTTCAATGTGTGTGCTATTTTTATTTAAAGGTAAATCATATGTGCTAATTTAAATATTACATATATATTACTTGGAACAACATTCAACAATTGCAGCAAGTGTAAAGTTAAAGCAACAGAAGTTTTGGGAAAGAACATTTTATCATTGATGATATTTAGAATTGCCTGCTACCTTTATTGAATGGTCCCAAGGTAGGCCTCCCCCATCTGCCCTTTGTTTTTTGTCAATCCTCACCCAAGGATATTTTTTTCCATTAACTTCTTAGAGAGAATGGAAGGGAGGAGGGAGGTGGGAAGAGAGAAAGAGAGAGAGGGAGGGAGAGAGAAACATCCATGTGAAAGAGAGAGACATCGATTGGTTGCCTCCTGCATGTACCCCGACCAGGACCAGGGATCAAACTGCAACCCAGGTATGTGCCTTTAACTGGGAATCGAACCCACAGCCCTTCAGTCTGTGGGCTGACACTCTAACCACTGAGCGAACTGGCCAGGGCTCATCGGCCCTGTTCTTGACACCCCACTATTAGGGAGGGGACAGCTTTTTCTATGGGTGTCACATAGCTCTGATGGTTTTTGTGAGCTGAGGCACTGACCGCCTTTGCTGTAGACTCTCTTTCCAAGAAGCAACAAAGAACAGCTTTCTTTTTCTTTCTCTCCAGCTTAGCAATGCTGGGGGCCAATCATGCTCCAGCTTTGCCTGCAGCCCCCTGTTAGGAGGCGCCACAGAAGACTGGCTGGAAGCCTAGATAGGAAAGAGGGGATTGCTTCTTCCTGTTTGTTTGTGGGAGCTTCTGGGGGCTTCCTGTTGCCCTGCAGGTCTCTGGGGGGCAGCACTGCTTGGCCCCACAGGGGCAGCTCCTTCCCCAGCAGCTCGCTCCAGCCTGCAGTGTTGCCGACACCTGAGGCCAGCCCTGCCCTGCTGCCCTGAGAGACCGGGGCAGCTGGACACTTGCTGAGGTAAAGTTTCCGCCCCACAAGCTCAGCTTAGTCATCCCACCTCTGCGCTCCTCCCGGGTCGGTGGAAGGTACTCTCTGAATTTGCTACTTCTGTGAGCCCTTAGCGTCTCCTTTTATACTTTTTGTAACGTTATTAACAGCTTGAAACCTAAGTATAATTTTTAAGTTAACTTGTAGAGGCAACTGGTATGTTTCCTGTTGCCCAGCCTGGGCTGAGGAAACAAGCCCTCCGAGGTGCCTGTTGGAGGTTGGTTTGGGTTTGCACGCAGGCCTGGGCTCCTCAGCACTGGGGAGCAGATGCTGCTCATCAGGCTGCCCCCTCGGTTGGGGCGCAGGTGGCTGCTCCCCTTGTGGGCAGTGAGGGCTGTAAGTCTGCTGTGTGGGATGGATCCTTCTAAGTGTCCCAGAAACGATTCAAGCTTAGGCCTTCTTTATTTTTTTTTAGTTTTTTATTTTTAATCCTCATCCGAGGACATGCTTACAGACAGGAATGGGGTGGGGGTGGGGGGGCGGGGGGGAGAGGGAGAGAGACACCAATGATGAAAGAGAAACCTCAGTTGGCTGCCTCCTGCATGCCCCCCACTGGGGATCGAGCCAACCACCCTGGTATGTGCCCTAAACTGGGAATCGAACCCCCAACTTCTCAGTGCATGGGACAGCTCTCAACCAACTGAGCCACACCAGCTAGGGTGGGGTGGATACTTCTAAGTGCCCCAGGGCACTTACAGAAACAGCATCACAAGCTTAGGGCTTTTTAATTAATTGATTTTTTAATCCTCACCTGAGGATATGCTTAGAGGAGAGAGAGAGAGACATGAGAAAGAAACATTTATTGGTTGCCTTCGTACAAGCCCTGGCAGGGAATTGAACTGGCAACCTTTCCGTGCGCAGGATGACACTTGACCAACTGAGCCACACTGGCCAGGCACCAGCTTAGGCCTTTTAAATGTTTAGCTCAGGTCACGGTCAGAGAATCAGTGCGCTTTCGTGACTGCCCTGAAGGAATCTCACATTTACAGTCGCAGGGCTAAGGTCACTGAAAATCGAACAGCATTTAGTCATGTGACTGCAGAATTACCACATCAGCTGAATTCACGGCCTCGTCAGGTCTGTTGTGTGAAAGCGCATTTGGTGGAGAAGGAAACTCGTAATGAGGAAATCTGGACTCAGATGAAGCTCAACACCTCTATTTCCAGCCACTCAGGGCCTCCCAGCAGCTTGCCCCCCTGTCCTGAGGAAACTGTCCTATTCTGTTTGAAAACACTGAGAACAGGACCTGGGCCAGTTTCCATTGCCGACTCATCCAACTGACCCACTTTTCACCAGTGACCCGTCACTAGGATCTCATCACTTTAGCAAAGAAAGCACAAACTGACTAGAAGAAGTAGCTTATGCACCAAAAGAACTATAATATTTTGCTAATAAATACAGGCAGAGCCTGGGGAGTATGTGTGGAAGTGGATTCTAAGAATGAGATGAAGGACAGACTGGAACACTAGTTTGGGCCGAGTTTACTGCTCTGGGTGCACTGGTATGTTCTAAGTTTGATGCGTTAGCACATATAATAGGACATGGCTCTCTACTTGGTTGGTTAATGAAAGCAAACTCAATGGTTACCTCCATTTAATGTTTAGTGAAATGTCAGAGCTTCCTTGGAATTATGTGAAGGAAACCCAAAGACTTAGGGAGCTGGGATTGTTGGGGTGCACATCTCATGTGACCTGCATACCACCCCTTACCTTCTCCAACCACCTCCCTTGAGAGGCCAGATAAAAATTACAAGTATTTAATATACCGCACAGTTTCCGAGGGTCAGGGCGGGCTCAGTAGAGTGGTGCTGGCTTGGGGGTCTCTCAGGAGACTGCAGTCAAGACACTGGATCATGCTGAGACTGCATTATCGGACAGGCTGAAGGATCTGTTTCCAAGCCGGCTCCCCTGGCTCTTGGCAAGGGGTCTGTTTCTCACCGCAGCCTCTCCATAGCAGTTTGAGTGCCTTTACATCATGGCAGCTGGCTTTCTTTAAAGCCAGTGACCCAAAAGAGAAATCGAGGCAGAAAAGCCACAAGTTTGCCCTGGCTGGCATGCCCAGAGATTAGAGCATCGGCCTGCACACCCAAGGATTGCAAGTTCGATTCCTGGTCAAGGGCACATACCTGGGCCCCAGGTGAGGGACGTGGGGGAGGCAAGCAGTCGATGTTTCTCTTTGTCCCGTTTCCAACATCCCTCGACTTACTCTAAAATTCAATGGGAAAAAAATATCCTCCAGTGAGGATTAACAAAAAGTAAAAAAAAAAGAAAGTCACAAGTTCATGGCTTAGCCCCGGAAGTGAGGTTGTATTCTATTGATCACACAGACCACCCAGGGCACAGGGTTGGAGGGGACCACACAGGGGCAAGGCTACCAGAAGCAGGAATTGAGAACCATCTTGAAAGCTGTCCCTCCCAACAACTTTGCCTTCCACCAAATGGATCACCTTCCTTCTCCATAGATACTCTCCTCAGGCTGCTGAGGGCCAGGCTCAGGGAGCCGTTTGAGGTTAGGTTTGTTGAGATTTGGTTTATGGGTTTTGGGAATATGTTGAAGTGATAGGCTAAGAACCATCTGAAGAATTTATCAGAGAAGTTTATACTATACATTTCTCTCCAACATGGAAGCTTCTACTGGAACCATGGATCTGTTTGGAGACATAAATGATATTTCTTCCGAGAGTGATGATGACAGTCAACCACCTGTTCTAGGACAGCCTGTTGTTGTAAGTACGATCTCAACTGGTCCCACTGCTCAAAGCGAAGGAAAAATTTTCAGAGCGCCTGACTTCCATGTGGAGAGAGCACAGGGAGGACGGAGCAGCAGTCTGAAACATCTGATGAATGGGTGACTTTCTTAGCTATGATGAGAATTTCTGGATATTATGAGGCCTAAAAGGAACTGGTTAGTATGAGGTTGATGTCAAGCTTTAGGAGCTAGGCTGCCAGGACTCAAAATTTAAAAACCTTTGATTTAAAAGTTATCCAAACCTGTGCCAATTGTAATAGTTACTTAGCTTTGAGGGATTGCATAATTTCACACTTCTGTTGTTAAGTATCTTATGCAATCTCAATATGTCAGCAAAATAGAATTCTTTTGTTTTTTTCTGGTAATGCAGGCTATTAACTCTTGTGAATTTTGGGGCAGTGGTTCTCAACCTTTCTAATGCCGCAACCCTTTAATATAGTTCCTCATGTTGTGGTGACCCCCAACCATAAAATTATTTTCGTTGCTGCTTCATGACTGTAATTTTGCTACTGCTATGAATCATAATGTAAATATCTGATATGCAGGATGTACTTAGGCGACCCCTGTGAAAGGGTCGTTCGACCCCCAAGGGGGTCACGACCCATAGGTTGAGAACCGCTGCTTTAGGGAAAGGCCTGGAGGGGTTGCTTGACTGCTTTATGCCTAAACTGGTGTCTAATTGTACCTCTGATCAAACCTGCACCTGCACCTGCACCAGCTTGTCCGGTGTGAGACGCAAGCTGGGCATTTCCAGTGTCACTTCAAGCTCTCACATCCTGGTTCTTCTCTGGCATGCACGCGGATTGCCTCAGGACCAGCAGGAGGAAGAGCCGATTTCTGACACCAGGATAGAAGAAATTCCCTTCTTCAGATCTGATTTAGGAAGTGAATTGCACTTCGTCAAGCTACCTAAATTTCTCAGCATAGAACCCAAGTAAGAGAACTGATTCAAGTTTTCTTTTTCTCAAGATATTGAATGAAAATATGTCGCATGTAAATGTGTTTTCTTATTTATCATGAGTTGGTGAATCACAAAGATGGGAGATTTCTCATCTAATGAAAAGATAAGTTTATAATGTTCTGTGGTAGAAAAATGATGGATTACTGGTGTATGAGACTTTTTAAATGCTAACATGGAGTTTCTAATGTAAGCGAGTTTTTTTTAACCTTTTTAAAAAATATATTTTTATTGATTTCAGAGAGGAAGGGAGAGGAAGACAGAAACACCAATGATGACAGAGAGTCATTGATTGGCTGCCTCCTGCACACCCCCTACTGGGGATTGAGCCCATAACCCCAGGCATGTGCCCTTGACCAGAATCGAATCTGGGAACTTTCAGTCCATAGGCTGACGCTCTATCCACTGAGCTAAACTGGTTAGGGCTGATGTGAGTGAGATTTAATGCTAATAATTCTTGTAACGTTTAGGCCCTTTTCTTATAAATAAACAGATATTTCAGCCAACAAAGGAATTTTTTTATTAGTCTGTAAAGCTTAAAAATCAGAAAATGAGAGTGAGGAAGTTTGCTAGAGAAATTGCAAATGTTCAATATGAAAGCCATCACGAATCTAGAAAAGAATGAGTTGGGACAACAAAAGAGTGTTAATTGGTATTATTCACAAAGGTGCACGAGTGCAAGCAGTTAAACATGACATTTCTTTTATTTATTTTTAATATATATTTATTATTGATTTTTTACAGAGAGGAAGGGAGAGGGATAGAGAGTTAGAAACATCGATGAGAGAGAAACATGGAACAGCTGCCTCCTGCACACCTCCTACTTGGGGATGTGCCTGCAACCAAGGTACATGCCCTTGACTGGAATCGAACCTGGGACCCTTCAGTCTGCAGGCCGACGCTCTATCCACTGAGCCAAACAGGTTAGGGCATGACATTTCTTTAAAAAAAACACACACACACAACATTTTTATTGATTTCAGGGAGGAAGGGAGAGGAGAGAGAGATAGAAACATCAATGATGAGAGAGAATCACTGATCGGCTGCCTCCTGTATGCCCCACACTGGGCATTGAGCCCACAACCCCGGCAAGTGCCCCGACTGGGAATCAAATCTTGATCTTCTGGTTCATAGATCAACTGCTGAGCCACGCTGTCTGGGCAACATGACACTTCTCTTTGAAAATACAGAGAGATAGATCGTGTGTCACCTGTGATTAGAAGACATTTTATCAAGCGAAGAAGACTGATTGTTTAGTCACGTTTGGATTTTATTTCATATAATACATTTTAAATCAAATTTCAAGAGAGTGCAGTAATTTTTATATCTCCTTGAAGTTTTTACATGAAGTGATTTCACCTACTGAATTTTAAAAAACACATCAGTGCATGTTGTTAAGATTATAATTTGTAGTATTAATCATATTCATTACTAAATATGGCTAATCAACATTAAAAACTATTTTTAGACCTTTTGATCCTCAGTATTATGAAGATGAATTTGCAGCCGAGAAAGTGCTTGATGAGGAAGAGAGAACCAGGTTAAAAATAAAGGTAAAGTTCACTTTAATCCTTTCTTTTTTTTTAAGTTTTTCCTTTTTATAAAGTAAAATGCAGGGGTTATAACTTGAGACTTGAGCTCTTAAACGTTACAAGAATTATTAGCATTAAATCTCGCTCACATTAGCCCTAACCAGTTTAGCTCAGTGGATAGAGAGTCAGTCTATGGACTGAAGGGTCCCAGATTCGATTCTGGTCAAGGGCACATGCAATGAAATGATCTTCCATATTTACTATTCAATCAATAAATAACAGTTTAGAACAAGGAATTAAGTGCCTTTTCAGAATATTTTTAGGGGAGAAGGTACATCATTGTTTTTTAATCCCTGTAGATCACTTTTCTAATCTTTTATTTGTAGTTGTGATTTTTTGACAAAAGACAAAAATTCTTGAAAATTGTTGGCTACCTCTTTTGGGATAGAGATAATATAGCGAGGCCATGGAACTGCCTGCACATTTCACAGTGGATAGATCCTAGCAACTTCCCACAATAGCGCTATCTCAGGCCCTTTATGGGAATTCAGACTGTGCACAGAAAGGGACCTCGTCATTAGGCAGTTCTTCTCAGGATGGCCAAGCACTACTGTTGCTCTCACAGGGGTTTCCATGTGCTTCTGCCAGGGCCTCCAGTGGTGGCCGTGAGCAGGATCCACTTTTTTGCTACTTTTTGTGACTTGGAGTTTCCTACCATATGGGGAGGCTAAACTTGAACTAAAAAACAGGACACAAGTCTCAAGTTTTAATTTGTTAGTTATTTAATCATTTCTTCTTTTAAAATGTTATTTAATGGAATGTCCAGAGCTTTCGTTTGTTTGCTTTTTAAATATGTTTTTATTGATTTCAGAGAAGAAGGGAGAGGGAGAGGGAGATAGAAACATCAACGATGAGAGAGAATCATTGATTGGTTGCCTCCTGCACACCCACTACTGGGGATTGAGTCCACAACCTAGGCATGTGCCCTTGACTGGAATTGAACTTGGGACCCTTCAGTCCGCAGGCTGATGCTCTATCCATTGAGCCAAACCAGGTAGGGCCAGAGCTTTGTTGTCTTATTAGGATAGGGGGCACTTTTTTGTCCTTCTTTGTTTGGGTTTGAGGCCCTTCAGGTGACTCTGCAATAGGCAGACATGCCGGTTCTAACTGCCTACTCAGGTGGACCCAAAGCCTCACCCTGTCTCCCTTGAAGCTCTTGATGTGCTGATAAGAACTCCTTCCTCATCGCATTTAGCTTCTGCTTCCACTGCTATGAGCTGGGGCTCAGAAAGGATTTAAACAAAATACCTGGTTAGTTTAACCAATATCTCTAGGTACTTGTAGCAGGAGGGTTGCAGTGTGGCCCAATCAGCTATTTTTTTGGAAGCTAGTCTATCACTCCCTGTCGATTCTTGGCACATGACCATAAGTCACTCAAGGAATAAAAAATATGCAGTGCCCTAGCCAGCTTGGCTCAGTAGATAGAGCATTGGCCTGCGGACTGAAGGATCCCAAGTTTGATTTGGGTCAAGGGCACATGCCTGGGTTGTAGATTCAATTGATTCCTGGTCAAGGGCATGTATCTCAGTTGCAGGCTCCATCCCAGCCCTGGTCATGGCATATGCAGAAGGCAACCAATCGATGTGTCTCTCTCTCATCTATGTTTCTGTCTCTCCCCGTCCCTTCCATTCTCTAAAAATCAATGGAAAATATCCTCAGGTGAGGATTAACAACAGCAATAAAAGGACAACAACAAAAAAAACATGCAACTTGTCACACCGGGTGCCTAATGCCTTTGTGTTCCGAGCCAGGTAGAAAATACTATGCGATGGAGGGTACGCCGGGACGCAGAAGGGAATGAGATTAAAGAAAGCAACACTCAGATGGTGAGGTGGTCAGATGGAAGGTGAGCGCAAATGCCTGAAGTGATGAAACACCCAGAGGGTGGTCTGCGACGAGTGTGAAGTTTTCTGAGTAGGACCTCATTTTGGGGTCATCTCTTATTAAACCATGCACAAACTCTAGGCCTCTGGGAAAGCTGAGAAAAATGAGTTGGGTTGCGGTCAGGGTGCTGCACTGGTGGGAGACTTTATTATTATTATATATTTTTTTAAATATATTTTTATTAATCTGATAAACAGAATAAACTGGTGAATAGAATAGAATCAGAGGCATAGAAAGGGAGTGGACTGACAATTTTCGGGGGTTAAGGGTGTTGGGGATGCGTGAAGAGACTGGACAATAATCGTACACCTATGGATGAGGACAGTGGGGGGGCAAGGACAGAGGTTGGGGTGGGAAATGGGAGGAGGGGAGCTATGGGGGAAAAAAGAGGAACAACTGTAATAATCTGAACAATAAAGATAAAAATAAAAAATTAAAATATATATATATTTTTTTATTGATTTCAGACAGGAAGGGAGAGGGAGAGATAGAAAGAAACATCAGTGATAAGAGAATCATTGATCGGTTGCCTCCTACACGCCCCCTACTGAGGATTGAGCCTGCAACCCAGGCATGTGCTCTTGACCAGAATCAAACCAGGGACCCACAGGCTGATACTCTATCCACTGAGCAAAACCGGCTGGGGCTGGTGGGAGACTTTAGAAATGGTCTCAGATGTGATAGAATTCATGGTGTGTACCTACTGTTAGCTCCATATGTGAGCTATGAGTAAGGTGACCGGATTTTAACATTGGTAAAGCGGACACCATTGACCGGGCAGGGGGGGATGGGGTGGGGTTCTTTTTTATTATTATAATTACTTAAAATATTACAAAGAGTAGTACATATGTCTCTTTCCAAAAATCAGGACTTTTTTAAAACTCCGTGGGACGCGGGACAAATTGTTAAAAATCAGGACTGTCCTGCCAAAAGCGGGACGTCTGGTCACCTTAGCCATGAGACATTATTACATTGCTGTGTTTTGAAAAACTCACTTACTAATGAAGTGGTAGAGACTGGGAAGATGTCAAAACAACTATATTTCAGGCTGAAAGGAGATGGGTTTTTACCGCCGTGTGCTTTGGAAGGAAGCAGGTTAGTGATTTACAGTGTCTGTTCTGAGGGATCAGGACGGGGACAGGGCCCTGCAGCTCCACCTTGTTTTAAGTGAAGCGGTCAGGGTAGCACGAGAGCTGGAGGACTGGCTGACCAGCCGCCTTAACAACGCCTGCTTCTGGTCTGCAGCATGTCCCTGCACTTAGGCAGCGAAGTGTTCGACGTCTACAAAGCCCCACTGCAGGGCAACAGCCACCTGTTTGTGAGGGAGGATACTGGTCTGCAGGGACAAGCCATCTTTACATCCAAGCTCACCTTCAGGTAACGATTCAGACTGAAGCGTTGTTATTTGCCGTTAAAGAGCAACAAGGAAGAGAGAGGTTGTGCCCAAAGCCCAACTCAGCCCTGATGACCTGATTTCGAGGTACAGTTCCCCAAGGACCATGGTCTGGTTCCTGTTCTCTTTTTCACCTTTGCTGCAAGTTGCAGTTTCTCGGGGAGCCAGCTCGTGCTCTCAGACCACCAGGGGGCAGTGTGTGAGCCAGAAGACCAATGCATGAACTCGCCTTGATGCGGACACCCCCAGAGAGGCCTGACGACCTGTCTGTGCTGCTCTGCGGGCATTCGCCCGGAAATGAGTGCTGGTGTGCGCATGCAGTCGAGGGAAGGGAAGGGCGAGATGGTGTGACAGGCTGCTGCCTGACCCCAGGCAGGCTCAGTGCTGCACATCTGTGCTCTGACCCTTCCCGGAGTGCTGCGTGGTGGCTCCTTCTCCCCTGCGAAGGACATTTTGAAGACTGTAGCCGCGTGCACAAGGCTTTCCTTAGGGGTCATGGAAAAGCTCTAAAATCAGATTGCTGTAGTGCAAATCAGATGGTTGTTGCACAACTTCGTAAATTAAAAAGTTATTTAATTGTATATTTATATGGATGAATTTTATGGTAAGAATCATGTTGTGCAGAAACTTGATAAATCTGTTGCTCTGTTTTATTTATTTATTTATTTATTTATTTATTTATTTATTTATTTTTAGAGAGAGTGAAAGTGAGGGGGAGAGACACAGAGAGAGAAACATCGGTGTGAGAGAAACACATTGATTGGTTGCTGGTTGCACATGCCCCGACTAGGCCAGGGATCGAGCCTGCAGCTGAGGTACGTACCCTTGAACGGAATGGAATCTGGGACCCTTTAGTCCACCAGCTGACGTTCCATCAACTGAGTCAAACTGGCTAGGGTTGCTCTGGGTTTTTTAAAAATTTGTTTTATGTTATTATTATTGACAGTATTATAGATGTCCCCCATTCCATCCTACTCCCATTGCCCCCTCTGTCAGCTCCTACTCTGCCCCAGACCTTACCACACTGCTGTCTGTGCCCATGGGCTATATATATAAAAAGCCAGCGACCACAACAACCTGAACAACCAGTCACTATGATGCCCACTGTGAACATGCCTGATCAGGGGGTGGGGCTGGCAGCCAACCTCCTGTGGCCTCTCACCCTGGCTGACTCCGCCCCTGATCACCCCCCACCCCAATAGGGGGTAGGGCTGGCCTGCCAACCTCCTGCAGCCCCTTCCCCTGACTGACCCCACCCCAAATGGACCCCTATCACCCTGATTGGCCCACAGCCCCTCTTCTCAGCCAGCTCCACCCCCAGTCAGCCTCCCTGCTGTGATCAGGGCCAGCTATCCAACTGCCCATGGCCCCTCTCCCAGGCCATTGGTCCCCGATATGACCCCCTACCCCAATCTTGGGTGGGGCTGGCTGGCCCACCACCCATGGCCCCTCTCCCGAGCCAGCTCTGCCCTGATCAGTCCTCCCCACACCTGCCCATGTTCTAGGCTGGCTGACCAACCTTCCACAGCCCCTTCCCCTGCCCCATTTGGAGGTGGGCTGGCCAGCCAACCTCCCGCCATCTCCTCCTCCTGACAGGTCCCACCCCAATCTGCTGATTGGGGCTGGGCCAGCCCCCCACTCGTGCAAAAATTCGTGCACTGGGCCTCTAGTACGCATATAAGTTCTTTGGTTAATCTGTCAGTCTGTTCCTTGCATCATGCCTCCGGACCTATTTTGTTCATTATTTTATCCAGGGGTCCTCAAACTTTTTAAACAGGGGGCCAGTTCACTGACCCTCAGACCATTGGAGGGCTGGACTATAGTTTAAAATAAAAACTATGAACAAATTCCTATGCACACTGCACACATCTTATTTTAAGCAGAACAGGCAGCAGTGGCAAAAACACCTGGCGGGCCGCATGTGGCCCGCGGGCCGTAGTTTGAGGATGCCTGGTTCCTCCTCGCTCTGCTTTAAAGACTGTGATGGGTGGCTCTGAGGTTGTGCATTTCACATCTGACCATGTAAGCTTGAGGAGGAGTCTCGATCTCATAAATGTTTGGTTTCCTCATCTATAAAATGGAAATATCTGCCTCACAGGGATGTTGTTTCAGTTCAGTCAAATAATACATAAAATTACGTCGTGCAGACCTGGCACACTAACTGTGGCTCAGATCCAACCCCCCAATGGTCTCTGGAGTGGCACCTGAAGGACAGGGTTCTGTGCGTGTTCCCACCATGCCCACATTCCACGCTGGGATAGTACTTCATGTGCATCAGTTTCATTCCTCTTGTCCCTCTCTCTCAGCCACGCTCTCCCTCCAGACTCCCTCCTGAGGAGCGTCCTCTCTCCTCTCTGATGCACTTAAATCTCCCTCCGTTAGTCAGGGTGCAGGGCCTCCTGCTCCACATGGCCCCCTGAGTGGCCATGAGGCCCCCACACTACTGTGACCCTTCTCTTTGCTTTGACCTTCCTTCCAATTTTACTCAGATGGAGGGACTCACCTTTAGTTCTGAAACTGTGCCTTCCAGCCTTTGCACCTCCCTTGCGAAACTGAGCTTCCCTTCCCTTCCCTTCCCTTCCCTTCCCTTCTAGGAATGTGGTCGGGTTTTCTTTATAAAAGCCCTGGCCCTGCCACAGCCTCTTCTCCTCCACTCGACTCCCACTTCACCCAATCCGGCTCTTCAGGGGGCGGGGCAGAGGAAGGCACTCCTTAGGAGCCAGCGAATGAGAGGGCGCGGTGGCACCAGGGCGGGGCCCTGCTCATGCTCTGCTCAAGGGAGGTGGTCATTGTCCACAGCAGTGTGTGCATTATGATTGCCTCCAATGTTCTTAGTAAACTAAGGTGACCAGATTTTAACATGGGTAAGGGGGGACACCATTGACCGCTTGGCCACCGAAAACCGTATCTTCCCTTCTCGTTCTCCCGCCGTTCCCTAGCTTGTCGTGCATTCTTTCCAAAAATCGGGACTTTTTTAAAA
The DNA here is from genome assembly GCA_004026665.1 of Murina feae. Lineage (NCBI taxonomy): Eukaryota > Metazoa > Chordata > Mammalia > Chiroptera > Vespertilionidae > Murina > Murina feae. Next base: position 15,507 of record PVJC01037627.1, read on the forward strand.
TGCTGCGGGACACGGGAAAAATGGTTAAAAATCGGGACTGTCCCGCCAAAAGCGGGATGTCTGGTCACCTTATAAGTAAACAGGCATTTTTGTTCCTTTTCTGCAGACCTCACTCTACAGACTATGCCACCCATAAGAAGATGACCCTGCCGATTGCTGACGGAGGCTCGAGGAAGCAGAAGATCAGGATCTTACCAATAGCCGGCTGTGATCCCGAGTGCCAGCGCGCCGAGAAGATTAAGGTGTGTTGGCTACGCTTTATCCTGGGATTTGGGGGTATTAAGAGTTGTGCTTTCCAGAATATTAATTCACCATTTCTTATTGCCACAGGCAGTTTACCTCCTGTGGTTATCAGGGAGCCAGGCTAACCTCCTAACCGTGTGGTTAACCACAGTAATGCCAACAGCCATGGGTGAGATAGAGCAAACCACTCAGGTGCTCTCCCTCCAATCTGTGAGGTTTCAGAGGAAAATGTAATTTTTAAATGTGTAGCCTTTAGAGATATCACAACATTGTGTTAGCCAGATAAGAAGTGATATAGGAAGGTCAAAGGGCATTCCTGACTCATTCAACACTGGCCCTGCTTTGTGAACCCCAGCATGGGGGATGGCAGGCAGATGAAGGGGATGAAGGCTCTACTTTGGGGCTCAGGGACCCCCGCTGCCTGCACATTCTCACCCTGTCGTCAGGCGCTGAGGGCTTAGACTGGAACATCTGGCTCTGTGGTGGTGTGGTGGAGCCTGGGCCAGTCAGGTGTCTCTCTCTTGGGAACAGAAACGGCCTCCCTCAGGCATCGCTGGGCATGATGACATGGCTCAGCTGGTCGCTGCTCTCTGGGCTCTGACTGGCAGGCAGCACAGAGGATGTGGCGGCTCCCAAGGCTGTGCCTGTGGCAGTTCTGATTGGACAGACGGTGTGAGGGGCCGTCTGCCTCTTCACCCTGTGTGGCCTTCATGCCTTAGAACTGAACAGGAGATCGATCGCTGTGTGGTAACAGGTGTGGCTTGGAGAGATCTGTATTCTGAAGACACGGGGAATATAAAAGTAGGTTCTAATGAGCACAGAAGTTGTTCATTTTTAAGTTCAATGGTTTATTTGCTTCTTTACAGAAAGAAGAACAACGCTTGAGGGCTTCTACTCGCCGGGAGACAATCCGCCTTCGGAGGAAGCAGAACCGGCAGGAACTGAGTGCCCCTTACCAAGAGTCCAGCCATGACCTCGAGGAGGAGGAAGGTGAGTAATTCACAACCAGTCCCAGGGGAACTCGGAGGTGAGTCGGTGTGGAGGTAACATTTCATCTGAGCCACTTTTGCTCTGGTGGGCTCTTATTCCCTGGCCTGCTGTTACTTAGAGGGTGGTACAGAGGTCTCTTATTATTTTAATAATTCTTTATTATTAAAAGTATTGCATACGTTCCCTTCCCCCCGTCCCAGCACCATATCACCTGTGTCCATGGGTTATTTTTGTTGTTTTAGGACCACTTTCCCATAGAAAAGCTAAGTTGGGCAACTAAGGCAAAATAAAGAAAATCAATTAAATATTCTGTCCTATGGAGGAAAATGTGTGATAGGCAGTTTGCTTGCTTGTATAATTAAGGACCCAATATTTAAAC
>PVJC01037628.1:0-17108 GCA_004026665.1 Murina feae
TGGGTGCCGGCGCCAGTGCCGTGCGGAGCCTTTCCGATCCTCAGGGCTAAGGTCTGGCAAAATATCTTTCCCAAAGCCTTGAATTTACCTCTGTCAGGAGTCTTCTTTCTTCTCCAGCTGCAAGCTGTCTCCCAGCTCGATCTCCACTGCCAATTCGGTCTGGAAGCTACTCGTTTCAGCTGCTTTCCCTATCTGCTCTCTACCAAGCCTTTTATATGCACAAGCCTCTGCATGCAGCTTGGTTGGGGCAGGGTCTCAGGGAATCAACAGGGCAAATACCTCTGTCTGATCCCCAACCTAGCCCTAAGAGACCCCGGGTCTCAGTGTACCGCGGTAATTGCTGCAAACATGGCTGAGAGAAAGCCACTCTGGAGTTCCTCCCACTGCTAGATAGTCCAGTTTCTCCCCATATGAGTTTGGATCCCCAGAAACTTGCCCGGAACTGGAGTTCAGAGCTGTCAGGAGATTGTGACTCCTTCCAGAAAAAGACAACCGTGTCCTCAGTTTCCAGGCCTTTCCGTGCGTGCGCCTACATACCTCTGCACTTTCCTTCTGCACCTCCTCTTAGTCTCAGTGTGTTTTTCTCTTTCCTTCTAGTTGTAGAATTTCCATTCAGCCAGCCTTCCTGTGGTTCTGGGTGGTGTTTGTTTTTTCTTTTCATTGTAGTTTTCAAATGGCTATGCAAGGCAGCAATTTCAGGTGTTTACCTATGCTGCTATCTTGGTGTGTTTTTTCTGTCTTAAACTATTTTTCCTCAGTTGTAACCATTTTGGGGGAGGGGGGAGAGTGTGGTAATATACCCCGAGAATCACACAAGGACGCCTCAAGAAGTCGAATTAAAGAGTCACATTTATTGGAAATCCAGGACTATGAGGGGGCCATGCACCCCAAATCTCACAGTGATGGCCGCAACACCAGATTTATATAGGCAAAAATCACAAAGGTATCAATTACATCTTTGGGTTTGGAATGAGGAACCTGGTTTTCACAAAGCAGTTATAGAAGCAAAATTGAGCCGATTAGTTATCTACAAAGATTAATTATAGTTTTGGGTCTTTGGACCACGGAGTTGACAGAAACACATTATCTAGAGTCCTCGGATCTTGGGACCACTGAGTCAATGGAAACACATTATCTGGAGCCATCGAGGCAATTTAGGATAATTGTGCTGTCCTGGTTCCCAGGTAGAGAAGAATGTGCTTTCTAAAACCAGTATGACCCCAACCAATGGGGTATTCACATTATAATCAATAGGTATTCAATCTAATACAATTCAGAAAATCAAAATAACTTTTCTATTATTTTAGCAAGCAAATAATGAGAGAAGCCAAGTCAGCAGGGTTAAAATATTAAACAGCAATTCCCACCAAGCATTGTTGCCACCATGCCTTAAGGGGGGATACTGGCAACTAAATGCTCTTTTTTTTCTTTTCAAACAGAATATGGCAAAAGGGAGCTTGAAGAAGTGGGGGAGGGGAGACAGGCTGATGTAGCTTCTCATCTGATGGGAGCGAACAGCAAAGTTGGAGGCACGTGTGAGGCCTAGAGTCTGGTGGGGGGCCTTCGTTGTATCCAGTCAGCAATGGCAGGCACGGCTTGGACTTTCTTCCGTAATGTCACCAGCCTGGGATGGATGTCTAACAAGTCAGGCTTAAAGACCAACAGGGTAGTGCTGCAAATTTCCCAGTAGAAATCTGCCCAAGTTACCTGATGTAAAGGAAACAGAAATTTCCATTTGAATGTAAAAGGCATAACTTCTTAATCTAAAAAGTATTTCTTTTTAATTCAAAGTAATCTTTTGTTATTACAAAAGTGGAATGTGTGTGAGACATTATAGGGGTCACACCTGAACTCCATTTTAGAGGCCTGACTATGACTTCTTGGTTTCAGTAAATTTCTGTAGTTAAAATTATCCTAACCATGTCCTTAAAGGAATGATTGTACTACAATAGCATCCCACCACCACTGCTGTACTGGAAGCCATCAGTCTGGCTTATGGCTGAGCAGAGCTCCCCCTGTGGGAGTGCACTGACCACCAGGGGAAGCTCCTGCATTGAGCGTCTGCCCCTTGGTTGTCAGTGTGTGTCATAGTGGCCAGTCATTCCCAGTTCTTCTGCTGTTAGGGTCAATTTGCATATTACCCTTTTATTATATAGACTAAGGGCCTTCATTGCACTTCAAATTCGTGCACTGGGGGGAAGGGGTCCTCAGCCCAGCCTGCCACCTCTCACATATTGAAAGCCCTCAGGGGTGTCCTACTGACAGCTTAGGCCCACTCCCTGCTCTCCTTGGGGAGTGGGCCTAAGCCACAGTCTGGCCTCTCTTTGTGGGAGGCGACCAGGCTAATCAGGGGAAGCCACCAGCCCCATCACCCCACTGCTGCAGCCACTACCAGTCACCACAGCCACCAGCCACTACCAGTCACCACAGCCACCAAGATGTTTTTATCAACACGGACTTAAGTCCTTTCACCATGAAAAAATGACAACTTTCTTTAGGCATTTTCAAGATGTGTCTTTCATAGGATTTGACATTTCTTTCTTTTTTTCTTACCCTCACCTGAGGATATTTTTTCATTGATTTTTAGAGAATGTGGAAGAGAAGAGAAAAACAGAGAGAAACATCAAAGTGAGAGGAACACTTTAATTGGTTGCCTCCTGCATAAGCCCTGACCTGGGCCCTGGCCAGGGAGGAGCCTGCAACCTAGGTACATGCCCTTGGTCAGAATTGAACCCAGACCCTGCAGTCAGCAGTCTGAGGCATTATGCACTGAGACAAACCAGCTAGGGCAGGATATGACATTTCTTAGCCCTCCAGCAGTAGACCTTCATTTTTTTCATCCAGGAGTGTGGTGGAAAAACCCTAGATTGCCTTTTTGGATTCTTATTACCCAAGTTACTAAGAATATTACTAGTGGCATACAGGGAGCTTAGCCAATGAGCAGTAAGAAAAGGTGTTTCCTCTGTAGTTCACTCTAATCCCAGCTCCACCCCTGCCCCTCCAATCCCAGCTCCACCCCTGCCCAGGCCAGTAACTTCTGGCTGAGAATGCAGGCCTGGGCAGAAGACCCCCAAGCCCCTATTGCCGGCTTCACAGAGCCCAGGCCTCTGCGATCACTGGCTCTGATCCTGCCCCCTGCCATTGCCGACTCTGCCCTTGCCCCACTGGCAGCCTCTGGCTGTAATACCCAGATATCGTGATCCCCAAAGACCATGAGTGAGCCCGACTCCGATGCAAAAGCATGAGGGCCTTTATTCAAGTTAACTCGGACTTTGTCCCACACGCACTCACTGACGCAGTGGCACGGCGGGGAGGAAGTGCTCGAGTTTCAGGAAAACAGGATTTATAAGGAGTGGGTGGGGTAATGTGTGTTTGGTCGAGGGAAGAGTCAAGGTCGGGTTGCTCAGGGGGGCAAGGTGCAGTTAGACTTGGGTCATTTCCTCTGCATTCCTATTGGCCGGTCCACAGGCCTGCACCTCCCTTTCATTCCCCCCTTGGTTTTATGTACATGAGTCAAATCATTGACTCTTCTGGATCAAATATACTCCCTTCCCCCAAAGCCCCCTGCCCCCCGCAGGACAGGGCCTGACATCCCTTGCAAGCAAGCAGATGTCCTTGCTGCATGGGACACAGCTCCCTTCTCTGTGCCCTGCATACAAGGAAGAGGGCCTGAACAGGTTCCTTCCCTGGAGGCACCCTTTGTAGCAGCGGCCTCCCACACCCCTGCCAGGTCCTCCAGCCTTGACAGGTCTGAGTTCGAGTCCTGAGCAGAATCCTGGCCTCGCCCTCCAAAAGACCAGCCCCCTGCCCAGGGCTCTTCCCAGGCACCAAAAGGCACTCCTCTGGGTGGAGGACCGACAGGTTCAGAAGTATGTGGCTCCAAAGGTCAGCCAGGGAGGGGGGGCCCGGGCACCAGTGCTGGGGCAGCTCCGCAGGTGCAGGCAGCCACCTGCATGAGGGTGCTGGCAAAGGCACCGTCATGTGAGCCAGAGTGGATGCCGGAGGCCTCAGGCTCTGCGCCTCCAACCCCGTCCTTGGGGCCACATCCGACTGCTCTCTGGAATCTCACAGAAGCATCAGAAACATCTCCTCCAAGGTGGCATCTGCGATCCCGCAACCTGCCAGGCACAGGCAGCGCCGGTTCTGCTCCAGCACCTGGAGGAGCCCCTTGAAATCGGCACTCCACTAGTGGGCTCGTCCAGCACCATGGTCTTGAACGTGCCGAGGAAAGCAGCGCCAAGGGACAGTCTTCTCCGCAGGCCTCCGGACAGGTGTTGATGCTGAGTCGGCAACCTGCTGCCGGGCGCCCAGGTCCGCTGCGGTGACTTGATGGATGCTGAAGGTTCCTGCCGTCCGTGAGGGTAGCCCCATAGGTGGGCACACGCAGCCCCATCACCAGTGACCTTCCACTCAGGCTGGGTTGCCCTCACTTGGGAGCGGTGGACCCAGGCACTCAGTCCTGCATGAACTTGGGGTCATTGTCATTCTTGTTGGCCACCTGCACGATCACCGTGGTGCTGCCCTGCAGCACGGGGAGGCCTTTGTCCCTGGCGTGCACCTTGAACTCCTACCTGTCCATCTGCTCACGGTCTAGCACTGTGTTGACCAGGATGTCCCCGGAGTCGGGGTTGTTGGCCAACACCCCGGTCACCGAGGGCTCCAGCGAGTAGGCGACCTCTGCGTTCTTGCCGCTGTCGGTGTCAGTGGCCACCCTGGCTCCGGGCACGTTGTTCTTTGGGAAGTAGACCTCCACCACCTACTGGCCGAGTCCAGGGGGGCCGAGGTGTGCAGGAAGTACTTCTCACTTCCTTGCGGTCGATGCGGTGCAGGTCGCTGAGCCAGCTCAACGCCTCGTCCAGGTGCGGCAGTCACCGCCCGTTGATCCCCATATCCAGGTTGGCGGCATGCAGCTGCAGGATGGGGGTGCCCGGGGCGCTGTTCTCCACCAGGTCGGCCTCGTACACGCTTTTCTCGAAGCAGGGGCACTTGTTGTCAGGTCGCCACCTTCGCACACCCGCAGGGTCAGCTCCTACGAGTCGCACTGCTCGCGGTCCAGTGCCCCCTTGACAATGAGCTGTGGCTACTTCTCGCCGTCCAGGGTGTTGGTCACCTGCAGCTCGAACACACTGCTGCAGCCGCCGGGGCTGGTCCCTCCACTACTCTCAGTGCGTCTGGGCATCACTTGGAGCCGTCGCCGTGCAGTTCCTGCTGCCCCAGGGGTAGGGGTGCTGTCGGCAGCCCTGGCGTGTCAACCCTTGCCGCAGCCGCCCCCGGGCTCCTGGAGCAGCTTGTAGTGTTCAGTGCTGTTGTGGCCAAAGTCGAGGCCGAAGTCAAGGCCGGTGGCGGCGGTGGTGGGCAGCAGCTTCTACCGTGAGCGTGAGCACGGGCGATGGGAAGGTGGGCGTGGTCTTTAGCCAGGCCTGGAGTCCATTCTTCCTCCCTGGCACTGCCAAGGACAGGGCCATCTGGGAGGTCTCTCCACCCCGGCGAAGCTGTGCTGAGCCACCTGGCACCTCCCATGGCAAATCAGCAACTAGGCCTCTCCCAACGCCGCACACTGGAAGGGGACATACATCAGCCCCTTCCCCATTACCCCAAAGCCATACTTTTCAGTCAATTAGAACTCTTAGGCTTAATTGTTCCTACAGCTGAGGTTTGTGCCACCCCTGACATGAGCATGGTTACATGGGCCTGCAAGACAGTATACAGCCATCTCTCAGTAGAGACAAAAATCTGATGGTGTTCTTCTTTGCCCAGTTGGGCACCTGCCCTTTTAACAACTGAACATTGGCACTGTGGCCGCTTCTGACAGCTATATCTTCTGCTACTACACGTGACACATGGTAAGGCTATACAGACATCTTACGGAGGTGACTAAAGTCTATTCTTGACCTTCCCACACAAGGCAAAATTGCCCTTGTCTCTCTGGAGCCATGTCCAATGAAGACAAAGGTATCATCTAAGTTTTTCTGCAAGCCATTGTCAGGGCTGTGCATTATGGCCAGTTCTTCTTTCTAGCCACAAACACAGTTTGTCCAATTTTCTTAAAAAAGTATTCTGGCACAGGACTAGATTGGCTGTGATCAATTAATTGTAAGACACCACTGCACTCAGACCAGCCAAATTTAGTAATTTCCCATTTACTAGCTTAGCTTCTTATTTTTCTTTCTGTCATATGTTCAGCAACTTGTCTTCACTCTTAGAAACCTTAATTTTTGATAACGAAAACTAAACAGCCAGCATTGCTTCCATTAGCAACACATTCATACCCAAACAGAAATTTACTAGCTAAACAATTTTAAGCAAGCAACAAAGATGCATATTTAAACAATAAAGACAGAATTCAATACAGCAGGGAGCAGGGCCCATAATCTCCCTGCCCTGCGGAGCTGTGAGACCCGCCCCTGAGTGGCAAATTCAGAGGGAGGGGCGGCTCCCACCATTTCAAGATGGCATCCCCCACATGCAATTCCACCTGCAGGGCAGCTGCCCAAACCCCTTTTCAGATAAGAGATAACTTGCTTCTGTTACATGACTTAACAAGTTAAAACTCAGACAATAAACATTGAAACAGCACATTTTTAATTTTTATACTGCAGACACCAGGGAAAAATTTAGATCAAAACCTTTATCTTTTGAGAAGCAGTTTTTGCTGGAAGCCTGAGAAATTTAAAATGCAAATTAACCACATTCCTGGCCTGAGCCTCCGGCTGGATTCCTATGACCCAGGCCTGAGGCACCCCTCTGGCCATTTCCAGCAATTAACCAGCCCTTTTGTTGGTAAAGCTCACCAGATTTTCCTTCCATAGTAAATAGCTTCCTCTGGCCTGCTTTTGCTACCAAAACCTTTCTAAGTTAGTTGAATTTGAGGAGAAGCTATTACCATGTTGCAGGAAGGGACCGGGTTGAAAAGAACTAATCGAACAAACAGAAAAACACTTTTACACCTGTGTGTACTACATTTACATCACAGAAAAACAGCAGGAGTTTCAGAAAACCATTCAGTACGCCTTTCTCCTGGAGGGTCTGACCTGTGGGGAGAAACGCAGCTGCTGGCACTCTGCCACAGCAAACAGACCGGTTAACTCTCTCAGTAGAGCTAAGCAGATAAATGATGGAAGCAAAACCGAACACGGGAACAACCCGCTAAATTCAGAGCCTGGAGAGGCAAAAAATCCCTTCTCTCTGGTCTCAGTTCTTTGTGGAGAGGCAAAATCCCTTCTCTCTGAATTCGTGGAGGGGAACCTCCCATCCCTCCTGGGAAAATTGGAACATCTTCTGAATTTTCCAGCCTGTGGTCCTATTCCCAGCACGTCTGCCTAGGCCTCTTCAGGCATTACCAGAAATGAGCTCACACAGAAAGACAGACAGGACAGACAGACACCTACTGCAGCCAGGCTCTCTGGGTAGGGGGTTGCTCAGGGGTCTGTGAAATCCCAGACAAGCCCCCCAAATGTAATACCCAGATATCGTGATCCCCAAAGACCACGAGTGAGCCTGACTCCGATGCAAAAACATGAGGGGCTTTATTCGAGTTAACTCGGACTTCGTCCCACACGCACTCACCGATGCAGCGGCATGGCGGGGAGGAAGTGCTCGAGTTTCAGGAAAATAGGATTTATAGGGAGTGGGTGGGGTAATGCGTGATTGGTTGAGGGAAGAGTCAAGGTCGTGTTGCACAGGGGGGAAGGGTGCAGTTAGACTTGGGTCATTTCCTCTGCATCCCTATTGGCCGGTCTGCAGTCTTGCACCACCCTTTCATGGCCAAGGTTACAGGCCTGGGCAGGGGACTCCCAGAACCTTGCTTTGCCAGCTCCACCGGTGCCCAGACACCTGCGATCACAGGCTCCACCCCTGTCCCTCCGATTGCTGCCTCTGAGGAACCCAGGCCCCTGCGATCTCCAGCCTTCCCCTGCCCAGGCCTGAGGCCTCTGGCCTAGGCCTTATGCCTGGGTAGGGCACCCTCATACCCCTCCGATCACTGGCTCCACCCCTGCCCCCTCCAGTCCCCAGCTCTGCCCTTGCCTATGCCTGAGGCCTCTGGTGAAGGCCTCTGGCCTGGGCAGGGGACCCCATCCCACTCTGATCGCCTGTTCCGCCCCTCAGGCCCCCACCTCCTCTGCCACCTGCCTGGCTAACAGGCCTGACCACTTCAGTGGCAGGGCTGAACCAGACTGGGCGCTGCCATCTTGTGGCTATGGGGGAAGCCATCTTGTGGCCATTGGGTTGGCTATCTTTGTGATGGAGTGACGCCTAATTTACATATTACTCTTATTAGATAGGATGTGCCTATGAACGCCGCCATATTGTGGCTATGGGAACAGCCACCTTGTGGCTATGGGGGTGGCCGTCTTTGTCACAGAGTGATGCCTAATTTGCATATTACTCTTTTATTAGATAGGATAAAATATTTTAGTTATTGGTTTCAAAATTAAGTCTACCAAAAAATGTTTATTTAAAAAATTTTAGCTTTTATCTCTGCTCTCTTACTCCCTCCTTATAGGTAACATTTTTTAAAATAAGTTTTTATGTCTTTGATTTATCTTCACAAATAAATGAAAAAATATATATATATATATATTTACTTGTATTTTTTAAGATGTAAAACATACTCACAGAGTTACCAATGAACCACTCTCTTTCCCCTAAGTATGTATCCAAATCTTGTAGAAGATGAGGTGCATCATATATAAGTAGCTCATTAAACATCTGCTCCTAAGAGAGGGAGAAAAAGATCACATTAAGGAAAATAGGAAGAAAAATAAATAGTATGATCTGAAAAGGAAGTAGATTTTTCCATATAAGGTCAAAGAGAAGTAGCCATGTGGTGTTGTTTTTTAAATATATGTCATTACGGAGAGTCACATCTAATTCTCAATAAATCTAGTCTTTCCTTTATTACATGTGATCAAAAAAATAAATACTTTTGTTACCAGTTCTTATAGTTTCTTTCTATATGATGACTAAATATTTCATCCATAAAATCATTTCATGATTATTATCTTAATTTTTATTAATAGAAATGATTCTACTATGTTTTTACATTTCTAAAATTCCCATTTTCTTAGCATCACTCTCTTTAAAGTTAACATAAGTGAAAGTAAAGAAATTAATTTTGTTTTGTAAGGCTAGATTTCTCCAGTTTGACAGTCTTTCATTTCACCTGCACACTTAACAAACTAATCCATAATGAGCCATATGTTGTGGGCCTTTATGGATTTTTTTCTCTTTGGCTTGATATTGTGCCTTAGTATAGTAAGAGATTTGTCTGCCTTGAGTATCATCTACAAAACCCACCATCTAGCTACCCTTTTTTGCTACATTATGTAAGGTAATATGACAAACCAAATAAGAGTCTTAGAAAATATTAACATGTCTATGCATTTAAAAAATTATCTTTGTGTTTTTACTTGAATCTCTGAAGACTAGATAAGTTATGGCCTGTTTCTTGGTAAGAAGTGTTTGTTTACATACAAAAATTTGGGTTGGTTTGATACTGGATAGGAAATGTAAGTCAAACTTAAAAATATTATTAAAAATGTATATAATTTATTAATATCCATAAATAATCTACACGGGCATACCTTGTCTGTTGCACAATACTTTATTGTTCTTCACAGATAATATGTCTTTTACAATTTGAAGGCTCATGGCAAACCCTGTGTTGGATAAGCCCGTGGTGCCATTTTCTCAACAGTATTTGCTCACTTCATGTCTCTGTGTCATGTTTGGTAATTCTCCCTACATTTTAAACTTTTTCATTATTATCATATTTGATATGGTGATATGTGACCAGTGATCCTTGATGTTACTATTGTGCTTGTGTGGGGTGTCTTGAACTGTTTCCATATAAGATGACAAGCTTAACTGATAAATGTCATGTGTCCTGACTGCTCCACCAACCAGCTCTTCCCCAGTCTCCCTCTTCTGGGGCCTCCCTCTTCCCTGAGACACAATAATATTGAAATTAGGCCAATTAATAACCCTACAATGGCCTCTAATACTTCAGGTGAAGTTTATTGAGGTAAATCAGGTAGTGGATAACTACCTCACCAATTTGTTGATGTACTTCCTGGTATCATGATTTAATTAGGTAATATGGATTGCTATAACATAATGCCTTATAATTATAGAGTATAATTTGTAAGAACATTTATAATAATAAAAGCACAATATGCTAATTAGAGCATTCAGCTGAATGACCTTCTGGACATCCTTCTGGATGACCTTCCAGACGGGGTGGTGGGGGCCAAGGCAGGGGTGGTTAGGGACTATCAGGCCAGCAGGCGAGCAGTTAGGGACAATCAGGCAGGCAGAGTGGTTAGGGCAATCAGGCAGGCAGGCAAGTGAGTGGTTAGGAGCCAGCAGTTCTGGATTGCAAGAAGGTGCAGGCCGGGCTAAGGGAAACCACCCTCCCCACCCCTGTGCACAAATTTCATGCACCAGGCCTCTAGTCATTACATATTTATATATATCAGGCGTCCTCAAACTATGGCCCACGGGCCATATGCAGCCCGCCAAGGACATTTATCTGGCCCGCTGGGTGTTTTTGCCGCCTTGTTTTTTTTTTTCTTCAAAATAAGTTATGTGCAGTGTGCATAGGAATTTGTTCATAGTGTTTTTTTTTTTAACTATAATCTGGCCCTCCAAAGGTCTGAGAGACAGTGAACTGGCCCCCTGTTTAAAAAGTTTGAGGACCCCTGATATATATACTAGAGGTCTGGTGCATGAAAAGTCATGAACTGGAGGGGGTCCCTCAGCCCAGCCTGCCCCCTCTCATAATCTGGGAGCCTTCAGGGGTAGGAGGTGACCCAGTGATCAGGGGAAGGCAATGCCCCATCACACCTCTGCTGCTGCTGCCAGCAGTGCAAACCTCAGGCAGCCCTGGTTACCTGGGGAGCTGTGGGGACTAGGGGACTCTGGAGGCAGGCGTATGGAGCAGCTGGGCCTGCCTGTAGACACTCCTGTTGCCCTGGTGGGGCTGAGGGAACTGAGCACCACCATCTTGTGGCTGTGGGTGCTGTCATCTTTGAGGGCGTGGCAGTCAATTAGCATATTTCCTCCTTATTGGCTGTTGGCACTGCCATCTTTACAACTGCATGAGGGTCAATTAGCATTTCCCCTCTTTATTAGATAGGATTTATCAGATATTACGAATTAAAGGTGGATATCTTATTATTTTTTAATATATCTTATTGATTTTTTACAGAGAGGAAGGGAGAGGGATAGAGAGTTAGAAACACCAATGAGAGAGAAACATTGATCAACCACCTCCCGCATACCCTCCACTGGAGATGTGCCCGCAACCAAGGTACATGCCCTTGACCGGAACCAAACCTGGGAGCCCTCAGTCCGCAGGCCGACGCTCCATCCACTGAGCCAAACCAGTCAGGGCTCTTATCATTATTTTGATTTTATATTCTTTACTGGTCTATACCACGTTGGTACATAAGTTTCTCTCTCTGTGATTAATATATCTATAGTTTTAAATAAAAGAGTGTGAGTTCTTCTGCCCCTTACAAAATTTTTTTATATATATATTTTTATTGATTACAGAGAAGAGAGGGGGGGAGAGAGAGAGAAATATCAATGATGAGTGAGAATCATTGATCAGCTGCCTCCTGCACACCCCATACTGGGGGTCGAGCCTGCAACCTGGGTGTGTTCCCTTGACCGGAATCAAACATGGGACCTTTCAGTCCACAGACCAATGCCCTATCCACTCAGCCAAACAGACTAGGGCCCCTTACAAAATTTCTGAGCTGACGCAATGGGCCAGAGCTGTGTGGCAGGCACTTTCTGTAGTTCAGCATAGCTCAGCATCAGCTGGGAAGGTGAATAGCTAGAAACTGGAGTGAGTTGAACAGAGTGGGATGTTACTGCTGTACAGCTTTCCTAAAACTCCTGAATCTCACCTGAGTAATTTTATTTTCTCTAATGTGCATGTCCACAAGTAAGGTAAACCAATGCTTGTGTATATGCAGTGCCAAATAAAAATCTTATCTCTGTTCTATTGACTTCTCCTTTAGCCCAGGTTCTCTTTATGTCTTTGGTCATCTCAGTCTTATGAATAACCAAACAGCAATAATCATTAGTATTTTTTAAAGTTATTTTAAACTAGAGGCCCAGTGCACAAAAATTTGTGCACTGGCGGGGGGGTGCCTCAACCCGGCCTGTGCCCTCTTGCAGTCTGGGACCCCTCGGGGGATGTTCACCTGCTGGCTTAGGTCTGCTCCCCCAGGTGATTGGACCTAAGCTGACAGTTATATATCCCTCTGGCAGCCCGGGAGCCCTCTGGGGATGTCCACTTGCCAGTGGGGAGCAGGCCTAAGCTGTAGTAGGACATCCTTAGCGCTGCTGAGGAGACAGAAGAGGCTCCCGCCACCACTGCTGTACTGGCAGCTGGCAGCCTGGCTTGTGACTGAGCAGAACTCCCCATGTGGGAGTGCACTGACCACTAGGGGGCAACTCCTGCATTAAGCGTCTGCCCCCTGGTGGTCAGTGTGTGTCATAGTGACCAGTGATTCCCAGTCCTTCTGCTGTTAGGGCCAATTTGCATATTATCCTTTTATTATATAGGATAATACCAAATTAACATAAAGATGATGAACTTTGATCACACATCCTAGGTGTGCACTTTCCCAGGTGTGCAGTTTTTAAAATGTATTTACTAATGTATCCTAGATAGCCACTCTTATATTTGGTGGACTCTGTAATGTCCTACTGCCTCCTCCCAGGAGTTATAAGGCAGTGCTTCTTCACCCTGAGAAGTCATTGCTATAGTAGTCTATCAAATGTCTTTTAGAGGAATTAGAGAGGATTGTATATTTCATTATTTTTAAATCAACACTACCAAAACCATTTAGTATTGGAAATGGGCAACAGCATTCCTTCACTCCTGCTCATCCTCCATCCAGCCCCTGCCCCTGTTCTCCAAAGGAGGAAATGGACACATACATTGCATAACCAAAGAAATGCTAGTGGTAAGATCAAGTATTATCAGGGTGACCAATGTCGAGACATATTTTGTCTTTCAAATTAAATTTAAATTAATTTTTAAAAATCATAAATCGACCCTGACTGGTTTGGCTCAGTGGATAGAGCGTCAGCCTATGGACTGAAAGGTCCCAGATTTGATTCCAGTCAAGGGCATGTACCTTGGTTGTGGACACATCCCTAGTAGGAGGTGTGCAGGAGGCAGCTGATCGATGTTTCTCTCTCATCAATGTTTCTAATTCTCTATCCCTCTCCCTTCCTCTTTGTAAAAAATCAATAAAATATATTTTTAAAAAATGTATAGAATTACCAGCAACCAGTGCTAAAACGTTTATAATTATGTGTATTTGATAGATTTTTAAAGCACATGGAATAAGAGAACTATTTTCATCATCCATCTTTACTGCAATATTCTGCTGTTGAAAATTTTATCTGACCACAAGGTGGCAGCAGTACAACCCACTACAAGGAAACTAGGAGGTGAAATACAAAAGACCTATGCAGTTTTCATTGTATACTAGCCAGGTTCTGCTTATTAATCAGACAGTCTGTAGCTATTTGCAGTATTTTTGAAACATGTTCTCCCTTCATATAATTTATTCATGAGCTTGAATAGCATAGTGAAATTTTTTTTGAGGTAGGTGGTTAGAGCATTGTTATTCTAATACAAAATATACGCTTACCATAAACACTCAAAGAACATTTTCCTCTGTGATGTGGCCACAGAAGGGTATCAAATAGAGAAACAGATAAGGGCAAGCCCATAAATTGACAGACTGCCAATCAGTGGGGTCTTTGGCATGTGGAACAAAAAGCTTTTGAGAAAAAATGTCACATATAAAAGGTCAGTAAATAGATTGGATTCAGACTTCTCAACAGCTAGAAGACCATAGATAAATGTTTTTCAAATACTAAGGAAAAATTACTTTCAACACAGAATTCTATATATAGCCAAATTTTGAATCAAGTATCAAGATGAAATAAAAACATTTTTAGACAAATAAGACCCCAAACTTTTTCCTGTGCTCAGTAAGCTATTAGAGGATTGCTCCACAAAAACAAGGACAGAAACCAGGAGAATGGGCCCAGAAAAGCATTGAATGATGCATCCAAGATGATAAAGATCTCAGGATGGGACAACTGTGCACTGGGTGTCTAGGGCAACCAAACCAGAGACACAAAAGAGGGACATGTCCATACTGTCTGCTGCCATATCTCCTGTCATCAAACCTTCATTTTCATTTTTGGAACCAGAATATGTGCTCCAAATAAACAAAGGAGGAAATAAAAACTGAGGATGGCATCTAAGAGACAGGACCCCAATGTTGGAAACTGATTGTTTTTCACCAACCTTGGTTGCTCTGAAAGGTCAGAGCTATGCACCCATTGTTTAAGTTGAAACATTGTTAGTTAAAGCAACCTCCACCTGTTAATTACATGTAAATTCTTGCTTGAACTTTCCTGCCTAAAGGATATGGGTGTTTTCCCATAGCCTCAATAAAAGCCTTGAGCAAGGCCAGAGCAGCGGCAGTCTCTCCCACTAGAGGTGAGCTCTCGCCTGGCCCCCTAATTCCCAAATTTCCAACTTCTAGTCTCTCTCTTCATTTTGTGTGCAGCCTTCTCCAGACCCTGAACCCTGAACGGAAACCCTGAACCATGCGGGATGTGAATGGGGCCCCCACACTCCAACTCAAAAGGAAGACAACCCTGGGATGGTAGTGAAGGGAAGTATGACAGCCGTGCAGAAAACCTAGTCAGCTCTACAGAGGACAATGGGAGGCTCTGCCAGATACCGACAAGAAAATAATGGGAATAATGGATTATCATATCATCGACTCTGTGGAAAACTGTATTGGTAGGTTATAGGATAGTGTGGGAAGGTTTAACAAGAATAAAGCAAATGCAAAAAACAATTACTAACTTTGAAGAGGAAAGGAAATATTATTGAAGTGTACTATGGCCCAGCCAGCATGGCTCAGTGGTAGAGCGTTGACCTATGAACTAGGAGGTCACTGTTCAATTACCGGTCAGGGCACATTCCCAGGTTGTGGGCTCAGTCCCCACTAAGAGGTGTGCAGGAGGTGGCCAATCAATGATTCTCTCTCATCATTGATGTTTCTATCTTTCTCTCCCTCTCCCTTCCTCTCTGAAATCAATAAAAATATTTTTCAAAAAAACTATCCCATGCTGCACAGTTTTGTATAATATTTACATGGGGATACTATTGTAGTCACCAAATACTGATTAACAAAATGTTTTTTATTATAACTATATTGGGAGTTTAGAGGAAGCAGAGAGGATGACTGTGTAAGAGTTAAATCATTTATATATATATATCTTATTGATTTTTTACAGAGAGAGAGAGGGATAGAGAGTTAAAAACATCGATGAGAGAGAAACATTGATGAGCTGCCTCCTGCACACTCCCCACTGGGGATGTGCCCGCAACCAAGATACATGTCCTTGACCAGAATCGAACCCAGGACCCTTGAGTCCACAGGCCGACACTCTATCCACTGAACCAAACCAGCCAGGGCAAGTTAAATTATTTTTTAAGAAAATAGAAGGACAGCAAGATGGCGGCATAAGGTAAACACCGTAAATGCAGCCGTGAACAACTATTTCAGAATATCCACGAAAAGAAAACACGGACACCACTCACAACCACAGGAAGGCTGGCTGAGTGAAAATCCTACAACTAGAAAGAATCTGAGACTCGGAGGAGTGGCGGAAGCAAAGTACAGAGGTACGGAGGCGCACGCACGGGGCTCGGGGAGAGGGTTGGCGCCGGAGGATGCGGTTCTTTTCCAAAGTGGAGAGAGCCACAAGTTCCCAGCGGCTCTGAACTCCAGTTCCAAGCGAGTTTCTGAGGACCCAGACACCCGGAGAAGGGGGACTGACTGGCACTGGGAAGAAATCCAAAGCAGGTTTCTCTCAGCGTTGCTTGCAGCAATTACTGTGGGACACAGAGACCCCGTATCTCTTAGCACAGGGCTGAGAAGGGCCATAGCTATTTGCTCAGCCCTGCCCTGCAACTCCCCGAGGCCCCGCCCCTCCCAAGCTGCGTCAGAGGCTTTTGCATATAAAAGGCTGAGGGGCCTAAGGCAAAGGCTAAATCAACACCTCCTTAAAGATACAAGAGCCAGCCTCACCCAGTGGCCAGAAAGGGACCATACTAAACAAAACTCAGATCCACAAGGAACACACTCGGGGCAGATGCAGTGAGCACAAAAGCTCCACTGAAACAACTCTTGCCCCATAAGGGTGTCTCCAGCACAGAAGTTCTCCCACTATAGACACAGCTGACTCTCATAAACAAGTGGCTTAGAGGTTAATTCCTCTCAGTAATCACCTAACTCAGAAAGAGAAGCAGCCAAAATGCGGAGACAAAGAAACAGGTCACAAATAACAGAAATGGAGGAAAGAAAACGACAGGATATAGAGTTCAAAACTACGGTTATTAGGTTTTTCAAGAATTTTCTAGAGACCGCCGATAAATTTAGTGAGATCCTCAGTGAATCCAATGAGATCCTCAAAGATATGATAAAGGACCAAGTAGAAATTAAGCATACACTGACTGAAATAAAGAATAATATACAGAGATCCAACAGCAGACGAGAGGATCGCAAGAATCAAGTCAAAGATATGAAATATGAAGAAGCAAAACCCACCCAGCCGGAAAAGCAAAAAGAAAAAAGAAAAAAAGAAAAAAGAAAAGGTTCAAAAAGTATGAAGATAGTGTAAGGAGTCTCTGGGACAACTTCAAGCGCACCAACATCAGAATTATAGGGGTGCCAGAAGAAGAGAAAGAGCAAGATATTGAAAACCTATTTGAAGAAATAATGACAGAAAACTTCCCCCACCTGGTGAAAGAAATAGACTTCCAAGTCCAGGAAGCGCAGAGAACCCCAAACAAAATGAACCGAAGGAGGACCACACCAAGACATATCATAATTAAAATGCCAAGAGCAAAAGACAAGGAGAGAATCTTAAAAGCTGCAAGAGAAAAGAAGTTAGTTACCTACAAGGGGGCACCCATACGACTGTCAGCTGATTTCTCAACAGAAACTTTGCAGGCCAGAAGGGAGTGGCAAGAAATATTCAAAGTGATG
>PVJC01037629.1:0-17110 GCA_004026665.1 Murina feae
GGCCAGCCCTGCAGGGCTCAACAAGCTGGGAGAAGGAGCTGGGATTCCTCCCAAGTGTGAGGGGTGGAGGGGAGGGACAGTGGAAGCACAGTGATGCTTCCCATCTCATTTACAGTTGAAAGGATTGCTCTGGGCCCCGTGGGGAGAGGGAAGCTGAGGCCAGTGAAGAAACCATTGTGCTCCTCTGGCCAAGAAACAATGGAGGGGCCTGGAGCAGCAGGGAGCTGGAGAGGGGATGAGAGGGCTGCATGTGGACTGAGATTGGAAAGCAGATGACAGGATCTGAGGGGCTGCAAGGGGTGGGAAGGAGGGGACAGTGAGAGGGACTGATGCAACTCCCTGGCTTGGGTCTCAGCCACGGGGTGGACAGCGTGCCAAGAGGGAGACGCAGGAGGAGAGACGGTGGGGGCAGGGCAGGCCTTGGAGCTCTCCTACCGAGTGCCTCCAGGGCAACAGCCGGAATCCTGCCCCCAGTTTTAACCACCCCCCCCCCCAACCTGGTCCATCCTCCTGCCCATCTGGCCCCGCTCCGTCCCTTCAGGAAACCCCTGCGCCAGCGGTCTGCCCACCTGCCAGGCCCCTGCGAGTCCACCACAGCCTTCTCTCCCAGCTACTGCAACCCAACTCCCACACCAGGGCCCAGAGAAAGCCCACCTCCTCCACGCAGGCCTCAGCCCGTGCTGCCAGTGCCTCCCATCGGGCACGGGGTGTCCTGCCTGCGTTCCTGGTGACTTTTCCTCCCTCTCCCCACGAGGTCCCCTTCAGGGTGGAGCAGCCTCTCCCTCGACCCTGGGCCATTAGTTAGAAACTACTCGTGGAGTTATTACGAAATGTGACATTTAAAAGTATCTGTGGCCCGGCCGGCGTGGCTCAGTGGGCGAGCATCGACCTATAGCCAGGAGGTCACAGTTCAGTCCCTGGTCAGGGCTCACGCTGCGGGTTGCAGGCTCCACCCCCAGTGGGGGGCGTGCAGGAGGCAGCGGATCAATCATGCTCTCTCATCACTGATGTTTCTCTCTCACTCTCTCCCTTCCTCTGAAACCAATAAAAAAAAATTTTTAATATATTTTATTGATTTTTTACAGAGAGGAAAGGAGAGGGATAGAGAGTTAGAAACATCGATGAGAGAGAAACATTGATCAGCTGCCTTCTGCACACTCCCCACTAAGGATGTGTCCGAAACCAAGGCACATGCCCTTGACCGGAATCGAACCTGGGACCTTTCAGTCCACAGGCCGACACTCTATCCACTGAGCCAAACCAGCCAGGGCTATAAAAAAAATTTTTCATTCTCTGCTTCGGTAAAATGGAATCAGCACAGCTTCCAGAGAAGGTGGAATCGAATTTGAACCGCAGCCGAGGCATGCCAGCCACTCTTTCGCGTGGGCAATGTTACTGCCTCTCTGGCCTGTCGTGACAGGGAGAGCGCTGTACGGGCTGGTGTGAGAAAAAACGAAGGCAAACGGCCTGAGGTCCGAGAGCCAGGCCTGGGCGTAGCAGCTGCTCAGTGAACGGTAGCTGTGGACGTGGAGTGAGACCCTGGCAGGTCGAAGACGCTCCTCGCCCCAGGGCCACGCCCAGGGAGGAGGGTCCCCGTGAGGCAGCCACAAGCAGCAAGTTGGGCTCCATTACCCAGCGGATGCCGGGTGCCGGGTGCCGGGTGCCGGGTGCCGGGGTCAGTCTTTTTGGCTCTCACGTCTAGTGTCGGTTTACAGCCTGTTCTTTTTTTTTTTATTTTAAATCCTCACCCGAGGATATTTTTCCATTGATTTTTAGAGAGAGTGGAAAGGAGAGGGAGAGACAGAGAAACTTCCTTGTGAGAGAGACACATCGACTGGTTGCCTCCCACATGCTCTGGACCAGGGCTGGGAGCCTGCAACCCAGGTGCATGCCCTCGACCGGACTCGAACCCGGACTGGACCCGGTCCGCAGGCCAGCGCTCTATGCGCTGAGCCAACTGGTCAGAGCTGCAGCCCTGTTCTTGGAGCTGCGCACCACCCTCGGCCAGACCGCCAGGCCTGCGCTGTGCCCGCCAGGCAGTGCGGTGCCGGAGGAGAGGCAGCGATGGTGTGAGGGAAGCACGGAGGCTTTGCAGCTATTGATGTTGGACACCCCTTTGAGGGTTCGGCCAGGAAGCCGGTCCGCAGCGCGGCGCCTGGAAAAATGAAGCAGAACACTCGTGAGTTCCTTCTGTGGCTCTGTGGCCGGCGGCCCTGCCAGCGCCTGCTCCACGGACCACAGGCCGCTGGCTCCTCGCCTCCGTCCTCCAGGCCTCGGGGGGACCTCAGCGGGCGGCCCCACCGCTGCCTGTCAGAAACAGCGACGGCACGACAGACGGGGAGGCGCTGGGCCAGTGGCACAGTTTGTAACTGTCGCTTCATTCCGTTCTCCCTACCTGCACCTCTTCTCTTTGCAAAAAAACGTTTTCTTTTTTTTTGTGTGTTTTTATTCATTTCAGAGAGAGGAAGGGAGAGGGAGAGAGACAGAAGCATCCGTGATGAGAGAATCATGGATCGGCTGCCTCCTGCACACCCCACACTGGGGATCGAGCCCGCGACCCGGGCCTGTGCCCTGACTGGGAATCGAACCCTGACCTCCTAGCTCGCTCATAGGTTGACACTGCCTGGACAGGGTATCCCCCAAATAATACGAACACACTTTAACCGCTGATAACTCCCTGGATTTCCACTCCTCTTCAGGTTTCACTGACACGGACTGGATAATCATTTAAGGTGTGCATGCACTTTGGGGGATGCCCTGTATATTTTTAAATCTTGCTGACGAGGCCAAGGCTTGACCTCAACCCTGCAGCTCTTAGTGCCTTGATCTTGAGCAATGCAGCCGCCCTTGCCTTGGTCCCATTGGGGAGAGTGACCTGCTTCCCGGGCCGCAGGGTGGCTGGGAAGTTGGCCTACAGACCCTGGAGGCCATCGTCATCACGCCGTCCGTGCATGGAGGGAAAGGTGAGGCTGGTGCCCGCTCCCTCATCCCTCTCAGCAGGCGGGCACCCTGCGGCCCTGCCACCGATTCTCACGGGGCCTGTGAGTCAGGACGGCTTTACGTTCACAAATGGCTGCCCTAAAAGGCAAGGAAAGAAAATGCCGCGACACGTGATATCAAGAAGCAAGTTTTCAGCCCCCAGACAGATAGGACAGGACGTGTGTACACATGCAGATGCACAGACACGGCGCGGAAGGGGAGGCTGGGGGTGGGAACCCTGGGAAAGTCCGAGCCGACGGCGCTGGGACCTCAGACACAGGACTCGCAGCCGCAGTGGGTCTGACTTCATGATGCTCCTGAGCTCACCTGCTCGGCCTGAGCCTGGGAGGCCAGCAGCTCGGGGATGAGGCCGCCCCGAATTCCCAGAATTCCCATGAAAGCATCCCTTCCAGCGGCATGGGCAGCAGGGCGCCCCATGCCAGGTGCAACACGGGCAGAGCGACCAGGGCATCGGAACCCACGCACCTGGGGCCATGGGCACGGGTGGGAGGGAACCCACATCCTTGGCCGTGGGCTCCGGCCCCTTTAGCCGGGCACGGGCTCCGCCCTCCACCTGCTGCTGGGTGGGGGCAGGAGGGCACTTATATTCAAGGGAAAGGTGTTTTGTGGTACAAAATGCTATACCTGCCTGGCTGGTGTGGCTCAGTGGGTGAGCATCGACCTAGGAACCAGGAGGTCAGGGCTCCATTCCCGGTTAGGGCACAGGCCTGGGTTGCGGGCTCGAACCCCTGTGGGGGATTTGCGGGAGGCAGCTGGTCCGTGATTCCCTCTCATTGTGGATGTTTCTGTCCCTCTCCCTCTCCTGCCCTCTCTGAAATCAACAGAAACATTTAAAGGAAAAGATGCCCACAGGCCCACAGCAGAGTGGGAGGGAACCCAGCGCGCTTGGCTCCTGGGTCACGCTGTGCCCTGACCCCGAGCGGCTGCCGCTCAGGCCCCACCCCCTCCTGGGGACAGACACGCACAGAGTGGCTGCAGGTTCCTGGACACACTCAGCCACCGTGTCCCGACCAGCCCTCCTGTTCTCTTCAGCTCCCCACTCGGGGGGCCCTACCCGTCACCCCTCACTGGACACCCCAGCAGCCTTCTCTCACCTGCATACCATGTCTTCCTTCTCCACCAAATGGCCTGTGTGTCTGACCCACAGCACCTCCAGGAACCGGCAGCCTG
This sequence comes from Murina feae, assembly GCA_004026665.1. Classification (NCBI taxonomy): domain Eukaryota; kingdom Metazoa; phylum Chordata; class Mammalia; order Chiroptera; family Vespertilionidae; genus Murina; species Murina feae. Next base: position 4,171 of record PVJC01037629.1, read on the forward strand.
TCGCCCACAACAGTGCTCCGTGCTAGGGCGGCGGGAGTGTGACACCGGGCGGACCGCGGTCAGTCTCTCCAGGTTCCCACGTGGCCCTTCCCCCCCCCCCCCCCCTCGCTAGCAATGACCTAATAAAGCTTCTTTTACAAAGGCTTTCAGCCGTGGAAGTTAATATTTCTGGTTTAGCAATGGTTTTGGCCAAGAGTTGAGGAAGGTTCCATGAATCACAGGAGATGTGGCCTCCAAGCTGGGCTCCAGGGTGTGGACAGGTAAAGGCCAGCCTCGCCAGCCCACTGAGGAGACCTTGGGTGTGTGGGGGGGCTGTCCCAGCCGGGCGCCCCGTGTGGCACCAGAGTGACAGGAGCGTCAGACATGCGGAGTCTCAGGCTCCGTCCCGGGCCCCAGGCTCGGGGTATGGACGGGGCTGGGAAGCTGCAGTTTCCACCAGCCCCACCCCCTCTCTCCCGGTAAAGGCGCCTCTCAAGTCTGGTTGGGGTGGGAGGGGTGGCTGGACGGATTTCAGGGGAGCAAAGGAGGAGGAATCAAATTCCTGTGAGTCAAGACCTCAAAGACCTGGAACCAGAGGGAAGGTGGGTGTAAGGAGGGAAGTTCAAGGGAAAGAAAACAAACTCAACCCCAAACAGGCTAATTACCAAGCCATCACCTGCGGGTGCACACACTGCAGCACGGACAGACCTCGGCAGCCATCACCTGTGGGTGCACACAACATAACACGGACAGACCTCGGCAGCCATCACCGTGGGTGCACACGCCATAACACGGACAGACCTCGGCAGCCGTCACCTGCGGGTGCACACGCTGCAGCACAGACAGACCTCGGCAGCCATCACCTGTGGGTGCACATGCCATAACATGGATAGACCTCGGCAGCCATCACCTGCGGTGCACACGCCGCAACATGGACAGACCTTGGCAGCCATCACCTGAGGGTGCACATGCCATAACATGGACAGACCTCAGCAGCCATGACCTGTGGGTGCACACACCGCAACACGGATAGACCTCGGCAGCCATCACCTGCGGTGCACACGCCACAACATGGACAGAGCTCGGGGTTGAGAGAAGGCGCAGACGCGAAGGGCCCGTATCGCTGATTCCATTTACATGAAAAGTCCAGGGTAGAGAAATCCTAGAGATGGAAGCTGCCCAGTGGCTGCTGGGGCTGGAGGTGGGAGGCAGGATGGGGTGATTGGTGGTGAGAGGCTCCTTTAAGGGCAGCTGAGCATATATTCATGTGGATCTACTTTCTAATGAGTAAGAGGCGACTTTTAAAAAATATATATATTTATAGATTTCAGAGAGGAAGGGAGGAGAGAGAGAGAAGCATCAATGATGAGAGAGAATCCTGGATTGGCAGCCTCCTGCACACTCCCCACCAGGCATCGACCCTACAACCTGGGCTTGTGCCCTGACTGGGAATCAAACCCTGACCTCCTGGTTCATAGGTCGAAGCTCAACCACTGAACCACACTGGCCGAACCAGAGGTGATTTTTCACAGTGAATTTTTTAAATATATTTTATTGATTTTTTACAGAGAGGAAGGGAGAGGGATAGAGAGTTAGAAACATCGATGAGAAAGAAATATTGATCAGCTGCCTCCTGCACACCCCCACTGGGGATGTGCCCGCAACCAAGGCACATGCTCTTGGGCGGAATCGAACCTGGGACCCTTGAGTCCGCAGGCCGACGCTCTATCCACTGAGCCAAACCGGTCAGGGCCACAGTGAATTTTAAATCTGTCATTTTGAAGGTCGCTGTGCAGCGGTTGGGGGGCAAGGACTTCTGCGGAAACTGTCAGCTGGAATCACGGTGTGACGGCCACGCTGAGGCCCTCGTGCTCGGAGGTGTCAGGAGGGAGGCCCAGCCTGCGGCCCCGCTGTTTGTTCTGGCAGGAGGAGCGGACGGAGGGACAGCGGCAGGCGCTGGGGCCCTCTGAGCAGGCAGCTCTGGTTTGCAGCAGAGGAGAGAGCCCTCCCAGCTCAGCCGCCCGAACCAGGATGCAAGACGAGGACACCAAGCAAACGCCTGGCCAGTGCTCCCGGCAGGTGCTCAACTGGCCCCAGAAGCCAAGACAGACACCCAGGGGCCTTCAGAGGCAACTCCACAGCCCTGGGCCCCCACCCGGGCGGGGCCTCCTGAAGGCGTGCGAGCTGGGCCTCCACCTGCCACTGCCCGCACCCCCGACATGTCCCTCCCAGAGGGGCTCCCCGAGGAGGATGCTGCAGCTCTGGGGAGAGAAGGGCCGTGTGCTCGTTCTTTCCTGCCAGATGAACGGCTGGTTTGGTCCTGTGCCCACTCAGCCTCCCAGGACAGGAAACGCCGAGGGCGCCGGCCAGGCCAGGGACCTGCCGGGAATGGTGCAGTCAGCGGAAAGCAGCCTCCCCGGGTGTGGAAAGGAACTGCGGCTGAGATCCACGGAGCCTTTCCAGGTTACATGGTAAGAAACACTACGCCTCAGCGTTTCGCGCTGGCCTAGAAACCAGGAGAAACCAGGCTGCACATTCTTTCCAGAAACATTCCTGAAAGGGCTTGCTTTACCCCAAGTCCACCTATCCATGCACTCATCCATCATCCATCATCCATCCACTCATCCATCCATCCATTTGTTCATCAATCATCCCTCCCTCCAACCACCCATCCATTCACTCATCCATCCCTCCCTCCATCAATCATCCATCCCTCCATCCATCATCCATCCATCCATCCATCCATCCATCCATTCATTTTCATTATCCACTTACTCATCTCTCCATCCATCCATCCATCCATCCATCCATCCCTCCATCCATCATCCATCCCTCCATCCATCCATCCCTCCATCTATCACCCATCCCTCCATCCCACTGTCTGCCTCTGAGGCTCAGACGGGCCTCCTCCTTCCTTCTGCCCTGTCTCTCCCTGCTGCCCCCTCCCTCCCCTGGCCAGGAGCCAGCCACCTCCACGTGCTCTCACTAACCAGCATCTGGTGTGTGCCACATGGGCCCTCCCCTTGGCACAGCCCTGGCACACCTACAGGAAGTGGTTGTCTAAGTTGGACAGCTTATCACGAAGGCCGCCTGCCTCAGCTTCCCCCTTTGTAACAGCTCCGTTGCTCTGTGCGCATGGATGCAGCCATTTCCACGTCGGTTCTGAATTCCTGAGCAGATGCTCAGCTCTGACTTGGGTTTCTTACTTTCTTATCACACTAGGGGCCCGGTGCACGAAATTCGTGCACCTGGGGGGGGAAGGGGGGGTCCTTCAGCCCAGCCTGCCCCCTCTCACAGTCTGGAACCCCTCAGTGGATGTCCTATGATGGCCCCAGTCTGCCAGGCACCTTTTGTGTGTGTGTGTGTGTGTGTGTGTGTCGCCACTGGGGACCTGCCCCCAGCCGCATCTGAGGCTCAGAGCAGTCCTCCTGTGTGTGTCTACCTGCTGGGGGCCTGTCCCCAGGCACACTGTGGAGGCTTGGAGCAGGCACCCCCTCTATGTTGATCTCTCAGACTCTTGCCCTCCCCTGCATGTTTTTCTCTTTTTTTGAGCTGTGGCCAGGGCTGGGTGCTGCCTGCCTCCCAAGCTTGCCTACTGCCCATCTTCCTCCAGCCACCAGAAAGCAGGGAAAACCCCGCCTCATGGTCAGGCCAGCCTTTTCCTGCTCCCTGATCCCCGGAAGGGACTTGGAGAGCTGCCAAGCAGGCCCCCAGCCTCCAAGAGCTTGCTTTCCTGCTCCCCAGTGCCCCCCAAAGGGCCTGGGGAGCCGCCAAGCAGGCCGCCGACTCCCACTCACCAGTCCCCTGCTGCCTTGCTTTTCCACTCCCCGGTGCCGCCAAGGGGTCTGGGGAGCCGCCAAGCAGGACCCCGGCTCCTGCAGCCCTGCTTTCCTGCTCCCCGGTGCCCCGCAAAAGGCCTCGGCAGCCGCCAAGCAGGCCGAGACGCCCCTGCTGCCTCTTTCCCACTCACCGGTACTCTGCTGCCTTGCTTTCCCACTCCCCAATGCCCTGCAAGGGGCCTGGGCAGCTGCCAAGCAGGCCGAGACCCCCCGCCGCCTCTTTCCCGCTCCCTCGTGCCCCGAAAAGGGCCTGGGCAGCCACCAAGCAGGCCGCCAACCCTGCTGCCTCTTTCCCACTCACGGGTCCTAGGTCCTGCACTGTTCCGCCCTGCAGCGGCTCTGTGCACTCGGGAGGTTCCTCAGCCCGGTCTGTGCCCTCTTACAGTCTGAGACCCCTCTGGGGATGTCCACCTGCTAGCGTGCCTGACCAGCCTGGGTGACGGGCTGATGGCTGTGTGCAGGTTGGCCAAGCCCCCCAGGAACACCCCTCACCCCCTTGGGTTGTGGCCAGTGTGGGTGACGGGCTGATTGGCGCTTTCAGGCTTTAAGGCTGCCCACAGCTCCCATTGATCCAATGTCACAGCAAGGCTGGCTGGACGCAGGTTTCTAGGGTTTGTTTATCTTCTATAATTGATGCTGTTCCTTTAAGCCGGCCTTCTCCTCTCTGCTTCACCTCACGGTGTCTATAATGACACAATGTTACTCTTAGGCCTGCTGTTTCCTTCAGCTCCTGAGGATTCTATGATTGTTATTTTGTTTCAAACTTGTATTTTGCTAGAGCCAGTTTAAGCGGAGCGGGCGGCAGTTTCACTTTCACTCCTGCTGCAATGGAAGCTGCCGTTTACTCAGGTCCGTGAGTGGCGGCCGCCATGTTGGCTGGGCTAATTTGCATACAGCCGCTCTGATTGGCTGGTGGGCGTGGCTTACCCGTCTCGGAGAAATGGTTAATTTCAATATTACGCTTTTATTAGTTAAGATGTGCCACCTCAGAAGCGGGAGAGGAGCGACAAGAACAGTAGGAGTTGGGGTGCGATTAGGAGGAAAGTGATGCCACCCACTGCGTATCCAGCCGGCAGCTTGGAGGAGTAGTGGGTGGGGAGTAGGACCACCCTCTGACACCCACCATCTTCCAAAAGCGTCCTCCTAACCTCGCCATCATGACTTCAAACCGCCAGAGAGAGACCCCCAGAGAGAGGCACGCCCGCCTCTTGGGTGAGCGGCGCAGACGCTGAGGAAATTAATAGAAAGGAGACCAGTCGTCATCCTGTTGCTACAACAGATCATGACATGGTGGCAGGCTTTCGTGCAATGAGATACCTGGAGCGAGAAGAGACGAAACCCCGTCTCCTTTATCAGCAGGATCAGGGCGACGGAGCTAACTGCATCCCCGAGGGGACGGAAGCCTGAGCTTTCCAAACGCCACTGGAATGGAAGAGCCCGCGTGACGCGCAGCCCAGCCTCTGGGAGACGTGCAAGGGACAGGGCCCCGCCCGCCGTCAGCAGGTCTCGATGGGCCCGCGTCGCTCCTGCCCCCCCCCGAACCTCGTCCCCATCTGGGCTGGTGACAGCTCAGAGCTCAAGGAGCCGCCGGGCCGGTCTGAACTGGTTTGAAATGACACGTGTAGCTTCCCTCTCAGGTACGGACAGGTTCCCGGCTCCCCTTGGAGATAACAGGGGCACCATTGCTGTGATTTTCAATGCTCAGCTCTCTCCCTCGGGGGCAAACCAACCACCTCGGCCTAATTAAATTCCCAAGGAAACATCGTCGTCATCGTCGTCGTCGTCGTCGAGGGTGTCCCGGGCCCCGAGCGTCAGCAGCACCAGCTCCCGGGGGGCTTGGCTTATGCGCTGGTCTTGCTTGCACTTGAGGACATGGCCCTTGTGAGTCGCTGACGGCAAGGCGCCCTCTTTATATGTATTAATATATTGTTACTAGGGGCCTGGTGCACAAAAATTTGTGCACTGGGGGGGGGGGCAGTCCCTCAGCCCGGCCTTGTGCCCTCTTGCAGTCTGGGACCCCTCTGGGGATGTCCACCTGCTGGTGTGCTTGGCCAGCCTGGGTGAGGGGCCGATGTCTGTTTGCAGGCTGGCCAAGCTCCCCAGTGGGAACTCTCACCCCATGGGGGTGTGGCAAGCCTGGGTGAGGGGCTGAGAGCAGTTTTCAGGCTGGCCACAGCTCCCATTGACCCTTGAGCCTTCCACCTGGGAAGCAATAGGGTGGCCAGGGCACCCGGGCTTCTGCCTGGGAAGGCATTGGCTGGCCCAGGGCGCCAGATGCCTTCCCAGGATGGCGGCTCCCAAGATGGTGGAGGCCGCAGCCCCCGTGTGCAGCTTCTCCGGGCTGCGGCCTCCGCCATCTTGGCTAGGCTAATTTGCATACCGTCACTCTGATTGGCTGGTGGGAGTGGCTTAGGCGTCCCAAAGAAACGGTTAATTTTAATATTACGCTTTTATTAGTTAAGATTGATGTCAGAGAGGGAGGGAGAGAAACGTCACTGTGAGAGGATCATGGACTGGCTGCCTCCTGCACGCCCCACACCGGGGATGGAGCCCGTGCCCTGACCGGGAACCAAACCCTGACCTCCTGGTTCCTAGGTCTACACTCAACCCCTGAGCCCCCCAGCCGGGCACATACATATATATACTTGGAAGTGTATCTAAGAAAGCTGTGAGGTCCCCTGTCCGGAAAGCAGAGGAAAAGTTCTCTCCTTTGTCTTATTGTTCTGGGTTCAGACAGACCCCAGCTCAGTGCACCAGCTGAGTCTCCCCAGCAGTTCCCATCGGAGGTGGAAGGAGTAGCCAGCAGGCGGGCACAGCAGACACGGCCTCTGCCTCCCAGGCTCAGGGTGCCAAGCTGGCAGCTGGTTACGCCCACCCCACCTCCCGCCGTCGCCCCAGGCCCTGCATTCTCTTCGGCAGCCTCCTGGGACGGGCAGGAAGGACGCACCCCAACAGAGCAGGTGCAGGGACATGCTCCCCTCCACAGCTTCAGGTCACGGCAAGAACCGGGAATCGAAGGAGAGGCGCCAGCGACGCCGAGACCCAGCCCAAGACCCAGCTTGAGCAGGCGCCTAGGCAGAGCCCAGGCGAGCAGCGGGCAGGGCTCTCATGGATGCGCTGGTTCGTGGGCAGACGGGTCTCTGCGGGGCGTGAGGAGCCCAGGCCCCCGATGAGTGTGAGTCACCGCGGGGGAGCCTCAGTGAGTGTCCACGCCCAAGCGAAGGGAAGCAGCACTGCCTGGTCTGTCCCCATCGAAGTCACAGCCTCCGGACACGCCCAGGTGGGGGCTCAAACCACCCGAGGCCCCTCGCGCTCAGATTCCTGGCAAAGTTTCCATTTCCATAGCAACAATGTGGCCCTGCCCAGCCCACTCACCTGCCCTCATGGTCACGCCGCCCTCACCCACAGATGCCAGGTTCTCCCTCTAACGTGCTGCCAGGAATGACCCGGAGACATTCACCAAAGGGAACGGACGAAAAGTTCACGCAGCTCACAACCCTCCAAACGCATGGCCAAGCTCCGGGAGCCAACTCCTCAGAGAAGCAAGCACACAAATGGCTCCCTGTGCGTGTGGAGGTCTCCCTCCGACCTTTACATGCCCAAGCACATGTGTGCACGTGTGTATGTGTGTCTTGTGTGTATGTCTTCTCTCTGTGTGTGCATGTATGTGGGTGTGTGCCTGTCATGTGTGCATGTGTATATGCACATGTGTGCATGCATGTGCATGTGCATTTGTGCGTTGTGCATGTTTGTTATGGGTGCATGTGGCGCTGTCTTTGCTGGTTGCTTGGATGAGGCTTTAAAACACAACTTCCTGGGGTCCCCTCTTGGGCTGGAGGTTCTGCTGGGAGCCACACACGGTCACCTGGAGACAGCCGGGCTATGGAGGGGTCTTGTCAGCCTCTGGGGGGGAAGACCCGCTGGTCAAGGGCAGGAAACAGGTGGAAGGTACTGGACCCAGGGAGACGCAGGAGCAGAGTGGGGCAAGTTGAGCACAGCCCGTGCCTTGCGGGTCCTCATAGGCCCGGGTTCACCCTCCCTCACCTGGGAGGAGCCGCTCACAGAAGGCCCTGGATTAGGCCTGAAGGACCCAGCGACAGTGGGGCAGTCGGCACGGGGCAGGCACGGCGCTGGGCGCGGCCTCGCGGGCTCCCCTCACGTCCTATAGAGGGTGGAGGCCCGCCCGGCCGGCGTGGCTCAGGGGTGAGCATCGCCCTATGAACCAGGAGGTCATGGTTCGATTCCCAGTCAGAGCACAGGCCCCATCCCTCAGCAGAAGGTAGCCGACCCGTGATTCTCTCTCCTCACGGATCTTTCTCCCTCTCCCTCTCCCCTCCTCTCTGAAATCAATACAAACATACTAGTGTCTTAAAGAGCAGAGGCCTCTCCCTGGGCCCAAAGCTGAGGGTGTGAGAGCAAGTCCCTCTCCAGGTCTGAGAGTGGGAACCAGTTCACCTCCCAGCCTAGGGCTTCCGTCCTACACCTCCATGGCGGGGAGGCCATCTGCAAGCAGAGGGTGGGGGCAGGTGCCCAGGGGGCAAGGAGCATCATCTCTGACCTGCGAAGCCTCAGGGTACCCCCTCCCTGGGGTACCGTCCATAGTGTGACAGCAAGCTGGCCCCAGCCTGAAAACACTGCTTTTAATTGAAAACAAACACTGTTTTGTAAACTCCAGCAAAATGCTATGTGAGCCCTGGCCAATTTGGCTCAGTGGCTAGAGCGTCAGTCTGCCAACTAAAGGGTCCCGGGTTCGATTCCGGTCAAGGCAGGTACCGTGGTTGTAGGCTCCTTCCCGGCCTGGGCCCTGGTCGAGGTGCAGGCGGGAGGCAACCCACCCACGTGTTTCTCTCCCATCGATGTTTCTCTCTCTGTCTCTCCTTCTCTCTTCCACTCTCTCTAAAATCAGTGGGAAAATATCGTTGGGTGAGGATGAACCACAGACATGCTCTGTTACGCGGGAAATGTCCCCTTTGTCCCCTCGTCCTTCTGAAACATGGCTGCTTGGAAAATGTCCACAAAGACCCGTGACTGAGAGGTCAGGCGGGTGGCTTCCTGGCCTGTCCCCAACGGTCCAGGCACAGACACAGCGGGGGTCTGGGTGTGAAGGCGCCGGTCCCAGGGCCCAGGGGCTGCTGTGGCGCGTGCGTGTGCAGCCAGCACAGCCTGGCCTGGCGCCTGCTCACTCTCACCGCCCGTTACAGACGTGTGATTGAGATGGTTACAGCGGGACGGGGAGTCGTAACTGAGTGTCCTGATGGTTACAACTTGGAGGGAGCGTAACACGGCTACCACTCTCCCTCTGTGTGTTTTTCCTGTTCTGGTTGAGGCTGCTTTTCATTGCGTCTTGGATTCCCAGGATGATTTGGCAGATTCTTTAGGCCAGCATGGCTCAGGGGTGAGCGTCAACCTATGAACCAGGAGGTCACGGTTCGATTCCCGGGTTGCAAGCTTGAGCCCCGTTCGGGAGGCAGCCAATCAATGATTCTCTCTCATTCTTAATGTTTCTATCTCTCTCTCCTTCTCTGTTCCTCTCTGAAGTCAATAAAAACATTTTTTAAAAAATGAGAGCCCTAGGTGGTTTGGCTCAAGATAGAGCATTGGCCTGCGGACTGAAGGGTCCTGAATTGGATTCTGGTCAAGGACACAGGCCCGGGGTTGTAGGCTCGATCCCCAGTGCAGGAGGCAGCCATCCATGATTCTCTCTCATCACTGATGTTTCTCTCTCTCTCTCTCTCTCTCTCCCTTCCTCTCTAAAAATAAATAAAAATATATTTAAAAAATAAAGGGAAGGCAATTAAAATGTATTAACTCTCCACAGCAGTTTACGGAAATTGTATGTTATCCCCACATTTGACAAGAAAGACATGACCCCATTTTACAGATGTGAATACTGAGGCTCCCACACTAGTCCTGGCTCCTGGGCCACAGAAGCAGGGCCTGCACGTAACGTTTGAACAGCTCCGAGATCACCACAGGCAGAGTTCCCTGGCATCCCCAGCTGAGCCTTGGAGACCAGGTAGGTGCCGTTTTCGAAATCCTTTTCTGTTTCTCCCACTAAAGCAAAATGCATTTGATAGTGAAAATGCAGAAAGCCTTTCCCTGCTGATAGCTCTCGCAGACATGGTGACCGTTCCTAAAACCCGCCGAACTCTCTGTAAGAAGTGTGGCAAGCATCAACCCCACAAAGTAACACAATACAAGAAAGGCAAGGAGTCTCTGTGTGCGCAGGGAGAGCGGCGTTATGACAGGAAGCAAAGTGGCCATAGTGGGCAGACTAAGCCAATTTTCCAAAAAAAGGCTAAAACTACAAAGAAGATTGTGCTGAGGCTGGAGTGCTGAGCCTAACTGCAGATCTAAGAGAATGCTGGCATTTGAGATGCAAGCATTTTGAATTGGGAGGAGATAAGAAGAGAAGGGGTCAAGTGATCCAGTTCTAAGCGTCATATTCTGTTTAATTATATGACAATAAAATCATGGTATGTTCAAAAAAAGAAATGCAGAAAGCGGAAAACGCATGCATGACCCCGGAACCTGGAAACCGCCACTGAATTTTTCAGGGTTTTTCCGGGTGCGAGGTTTTGCTTGTTTATTGTTTATCACACAAGTGACGTTCTTTTACACGAACGAATCACGACTCTCCTGTTGGTTGTAAACAGTTCAGGGCGGGGGGCGCGACAGGTGAGGGAAGGTGAGAGGAAGGTGTGGGGTGTGGGGTGCAGGCCCTAATGGCCTCCTCGTAACCTATTCACCTCTTCCGAGACCCTCTTATCGAATGCAGTCATCCAGGGGCTGGGCTCAGGGCTTCAACACACAGGTGCAGGGAGGGACCCATTTCAGCGTGGCGCAGCCCCACACGCATCCCACCCACGTTACAGGGACCGAGGACGGGGAGCCAGGAACACGTGCGTCGCGGTTTCCTCCCGTTACCAGCGGGAGAAGCAGGCCTGCCCTGGCGTGGTCCCTCCCCAGCAGCGGCCAAGCCCGAGGCGTCGCTAAGATACGCTACAGCCCGTGTCATCCATTCTCCACGCTGGAGCGGCCCGTGTCTGTCCCCGCCGCCCCTCTGCCCGTCTCCGGCCCTCAGCGCCCTGGGGGGAGGCAGGGGGAGGCTGACAGGCGACCACACCGACCCAGGAGCTCATAGCTCACAATGAGCCCGTCCCAACTTCGCGCTCGCTTTTAACCCCAGTGAGGCCCGCATGGCCACGTGAAGACGCGGCAGCAAAAGCTCTAAGTGGGGCGGACAAAGGCTTTCCCACAGCCTCTGGCCCCTTCGGCGTCCTAATCCCAAGGATGCCACTCCTGCCGGCCCCTCGCCGGGACCAGGGCTGCGTGGAGACCAGCTGCCTGTTGCTATGGCAACGCAGGGCACCCAACTCGAGCTCTCTTAAACCAAACCACATGCTTATGAAAAGAAAGAGAAAGTTTCCATTAAAATATCCGGGCTGATCACATGTGGAAACTTAATAACACATCGCGACTCAAATAACTCCCGTGGAGCTGGGCCCCCGCGGAGCACCCAGGGTTCGTGGGGGAACAAACGTCGCTGATGGAACTTGGCATCTTCACCCCGTTAACAGTTTAATTAGGAGGGAAAGGCGGTGGCATGTGCTTTTCTTCCGTCTCCAGGAGCGGCCGGGGACACGGGGAGAATCCCTCCCCGGCAGCCAGGCAGAAGGAGCACCAGCTCTGCCTCCCTTGCCGGCCAGCTCGAGCGCCAGAGACTTCTCAGAAGAGGGTGCGGGGGCCTGACTTCTTCTTTAAAATATATATAGATCGTTGTCCTAGCTGGTCTTGCTCAGTGATTAGAGCGTCGGCCTTCAGACTGAAGGGTCTCGGGTTCGATTCCCCGTCAGGGGACATGCCAGGGTTGGGGGCTGGATCCCCAGTGGGGGGCGTGCAGAAGGCCACCGATTAATGTTTCTGTCAGCATTGATGCTTCTCTCTCTCCCCTCTCCTTTCCTCTTTGAAACCAGTAAAAAATATTTTTTAAAAATATTGTTACTTCAGAGTTAAATTGTTGCTTGACTGAACACTACACAGTTAACAAAGGTGAAGACACAGGCGCCAGCTACAGCCCCACTTTGGGGAAACGTCCAGAATTTAGTCGCTTTAGAAGGTTTCTCCTCCTTCCATAACCATCAAAACCTCATCACCTTTATTAGCACTTTCTCCTTCCAGCCGGGAGGATGAGGATGAGCGTATCATCCCTGTGGCTTTGCTGGTGAGCCTGGGAGAGGGTTGAGAGCGGCAGGGGCAGTGAGGGCCGCCCGAGCCCACGGTTGAGGGGAGTCCCGTGCCCAGCTACTGTTTGTCCAAACACTAAAATCAGACGGTGCAGAGAGGTTTCCGGTTTATCTCCAAACTCGGGGAATAGCCAGCAGAGATTTTTTTCTTTGTTTTATTTTATCTTATTTTTTAAATGTTTTCGTATTCATTTCAGAGGAAGAGAGGAGAGGAAGAGAGAAACATCAATGAGGAGAGAGAACCAACGATCTGCTGCCTCCTGCACGCCTCCCACTGGGGATCGAGCCCACAACCCAGGCAGCTGCCCTGACTGGGAACTGAACTGTGACCTCCTGGTTCCTAGGTTGATGCTCAAGCCCTGAGCCACAGCAACCGGGCCGTTCTATTTTGTTTTGTCTTATGTTGAAACAGTCTACCCTCCCCGAGTGCTTCAGTGAATCTGAAGCCTGGTCCTCCTGACGACCGTGACTCTGCAGGCCAGCCCCGCACAGCCCTGGGACGCCCCTAAGAACCGCCCCTGGGGACCCCCTGCCCTGTGTGGCCGGCTGTCTCCCTTCCCCCGGGGAAGCCATGTCCCGCTGCCCCTGCGTCCTGGGCCCAGAAGGGATGGGGAGTCCCTGGACTAGGTTAATTGCTCTAGGGCACTTTCTCTAATGAAGCCTTGGCTTTCTCCATGGCAACGGTGATGAAAGGTGCTGAAGGCGGTCGCCTCGGCCTGTCTACCGGGAAGCCGTGTTACAGGCAACTCAGTGTCCAGAGCTGATTGTGCGCATTTCGCCTGAGCCGCTTGGTCACACTCCTCACAAAGGCCTCCTCTCCCTCAGAGCCGTTTTCAGCCTTGTCTGGTGGTGGTGGGTGGCGGGGGTGGGGTGGGG